>CAWUFW010002886.1:1800000-2012248 GCA_963921515.1 Calotriton arnoldi
AATTCGAAATGCAAACTAGGAAATTGGCCCTAGAGGAAAAGAAAATGCAGTTTGAACATGAGAAAGTTTTGAGGGAGTTGGAATTGAAGGCCAAAAGCTTAGAGATTACTCCCTCTGGTGGCAGTGTACCGCCTGTGCCTGTTGAAGCTAGGGTGTATATTCCCAAAGATGTGGTGAAGGAGTTTTTAAAAATGATGACATAGGGCAGTGGTTCAAAGCCTATGAGGTAGCCATGTCTTCCCACCGAGTCCCTGAGAAGGATTGGGGAGCGGGGTTGTGGGGACGGTTCCTCAGTGAAGGGCGGGATACCTTGTTGGATTTGCCCTCTGAAGTCTATAATTCGTACAGCCACATGAAGGATGCCTTAATGACTAGGTATGGTTTGACCCCTGAGCTTTATAGGCAAAGGTTCAGGAACTGTAGTAAGATTGAAAGCAGTACCTGGGTTGAATATGTGACCTTCTTTTGCAGAGCCTTGGATGGTTGGGTAAAGGGTAGCAAAGCGACTGATTTTCAGGCGCTCTTTGATTTAATTGCCTGGGAGCACTTGTCCGGTAATTGTTTTCCTGAGCTACGCCAGCACCTGATTGATAGTAAGCTGACTAACCCTAGGCAGCTTGCTGAGGAGGCGGACCGCTGGGTGAGTACCCGGGTCCACAAGGGTCACGTGGGAGACTCCGCCAAGGGTGGGCAGGGTCCCCAGCAGAAGAGTGGGGGGACAAGGGTAAACAGAAGGAGTTCCATAAAGGGCCCCAAAGTAAACCCCAAGGGAACCAAGGGAAAGGTTCCCAGCCTCCCCTGAGAAGAAGCCAGTGGCCCTGACAGGCCCCCTGTTCACCAAGGACCACTGGTATGTTACAAGTGTGGCGCCCCTGGCCACAAGGCAAACGATCCTCGTTGCCCTTTGCATGGAAAACCAGCACCCACCAGTGCAGTCCCCCGGCAGTTGGCTAGTGTAGCCCTGGGGGAGGAGTTGGGTGCCCAAGGTGGGGGATCCCACAGTGTTTTCCCTTGTCTCATTAGGAGACTCTGAGATGGTCCCTAGGACCCCGCTGCCTGAGAACACTAAGAAATACAGGCAGTGGGTGACCATCAATGGCCATAGGGTGGAGGCTCTGAGAGACACAGGAGCCAGTGTGACAGCTGTCAAGTGTCACCTGGTGTCTAAAGAGCAGGTTATCCCTGATGCATTCTATCCGGTTGTTGCCGCTGACAACACAGAGAGTCACTGCAAGGTGGCTCAGGTTCCCTTTGAGTGGGGGGTCTCGGGTACTCTTCAAGTAGCTGTGAGGCCAGCCATGCCTGTTGACTGTTTGTTAGGGAACGATTTGGAGAGCTCACCTTGGGCTAAGGTGGAGCGGAGTGCGCATTTAGAAATGTTGGGCTTGCCTGATTGGGCATGTGTGACCACCCGGTCAATGGCAGCTAAAGGTGTTCAAGAGGACCTGGAGCCTGAGAGGAAGGCCCAGGTGCCTGCCGGAGAGAGAGGAGGCAGGGGGCGCGGGAAACCGGCCCCCGAGGTTCCCACGGTCCAGGAGGAGGCAGACCCTGAGGGGGATGCCCTGGAGCCTACAGGGGAACAGGTAGCTGAACTGGGGGACCTACCTGAGCTGACCCATTGGCAGCAAGAAGGAGGACCCTCCAGGGAAGAGTTCTGCGAGGAGCAGAACACATGCCCTTCTCTCGTGGGTCTGAGGCAACAGGCCACAGACCAGGCAGCAGGTGATCAGTCTGGATCACATTGGGTTTACTGGGAGAATGGTCTCCTGTATTCAGAGCCTAAGGTTGCTGAGCCTGGGTCAGCCCGTGTGCTGGTGGTACCCCAGCGCTTCAGAGCCTTCCTACTGGGGTTGGCTCATGATGTACCGTTAGCGGGACATCTGGGGCAGGACAAGACCTTTGACAGGCTTGTTACCCATTTCTATTGGCCCCAGATGCGCAGGAGTGCCGCCACTCACTGCAGGACATGCCAGACTTGCCAGGCAAGTGGAAAGAGTGGGAGGAAGCACAAGGCTCCTCTCCAGCCATTCCCTGTGGTCAGCACCCCCTTTGAACGGGTGGGTATTGACATTGTGGGGCCACTGGACCCCAAGACAGCCATGGGCAACAGGTTTATCCTGGTCTTGGTGGACCATGCCACCCGGTACCCTGAAGCCATCCCTCTGAGGACAGTGACGGCCCCCGTGGTGGGACGGGCACTGATGGGAATTTTCTCACGTGTGGGATTCCCTCAAGAGGTGGTGTCTGACAGAGGTACCAACTTCGTGTCCAAGTACATGAAGTCCCTGTGGCAGGAGTGCGGTGTAACTTACAAGTTCACCACTCCTTACCACCCTCAAGGAAATGGTCTGGTTGAGAGATTCAACCGGACCCTCAAGGGCATGATTATGGGTCTGGAAGAACCCATGAGGCGTAAATGGGACGTCCTCTTACCATGCCTGTTGTTTGCATACCGGGAGGTGCCACAGAAGTCTCTAGGGTTCAGTCCCTTTGAGCTCCTCTATGGACACCCGGTGCGAGGACCTCTGAGTTTGGTCAAGGAAGGCTGGGAGCAATCTCCCAGGAAACCTCCCCAGGATGTATACAGTTACATGCTGGCCTTCAGGAACCAGACTAGGCGTTTCAGAGAGCTTGCTGAGGCAAATCTGGAAGCCAGCCAGGAGGAGATGAAGCGGTGGTACGACCAGAATGCCACTCTGGTAGAGCTTCAGCCTGGTCAGAAAGTGTGGGTCATGGCCCCTGTGGAGCCCTGTGCGCTCCAGGACAGGTGGACCGGCCCTTTTACGGTGGTGGAGCGCAAGAGTCCAGTTACCTATTTGGTGGACTTGCAGTCTCCCAGGAACCCCTTGCGGGTCCTGCATGTGAACCGCCTGAAGCCCCACTTGGAGAGGTCCCAAGTGGGCATGCTCTTAGCTACAGATGATGGAATGGAGGAGGAGACCGAGCCTCTTCCTGACCTCCTGTCAGCCCGAGAGCAAGATGGATCAGTGGAGGGAGTAAACCTCTCTACCTCCCTGACACCTGAGCAGCAGGGTGACTGTCGCCAACTGTTGGGACAGTTCCCTGACCTGTTCTCCCTGGTTCCCAGTGTCACTCATTGGTGCGTCCATGATGTGGACACTGGGGACAGTCTTCCTGTGAAGCACAAGGCTTACAGGGTGACTGACAGGGTCAGAGCCTGCATCAAGGAGGAGGTCTCCAAGATGTTTGCGCTAGGGGTCATTGAGTCCTCTAACAGCCCTTGGGCCAGCCCAGTGGTCTTGGTTCCAAAGGCTGCCGCGCCTGGTGCCACACCAGAACTCCGGTTCTGTGTGGACTACAGGGGACTCAATTCCGTCACCAGGACTGACGCCCACCCCATCCCCAGAGCTGATGAGCTCATAGATCGGTTAGGGGCTGCGCGGTACCTCAGCACGTTTGACTTAACGTCTGGGTACTGGCAGATCGCCTTGACTGATGGGGCAAAGAGAGGTCAGCATTCTCCACACCAGATGGGCACTACCAGTTCCGGGTGATGCCCTTTGGGATGAAGAATGCCCCTGCCACCTTTCAGAGGTTGGTCAACCAGGTGTTGGTTGGACTGGAGGATTTCAGTGCCGCCTACCTGGATGACATCGCAGTGTTCAGTGCCAGTTGGGAAGAACATCTGCGCCACCTCTGGGAAGTGTTGATGGCGCTGCGGAGGGCAGGCCTCACAATCAAGGCGAGTAAGTGCCAGATTGGGCAGGGTTCTGTGGTGTACTTGGGACACCAGGTTGGGAGCGGCCAGGTGGCGCCCCTCCAACCGAAAATTGATACCATTCTGGCTTGGGAGCCCCCAAGACCCAGACAGAGGTGAGAGCCTTCCTAGGACTCACCGGGTATTACCGGAGATTCGTCAAGGGGTATGGCAGCATTGTTGCCCCCTTGACAGAGCTGACTTCCAAGAAGCAGCCCAGGAAAGTGATTTGGACTGACGCCTGTCAAAAAGCTTTTGACACCTTGAAGACTGCCATGTGCACGGCGCCTGTGCTCCAGGCACCCAACTTCTCCAATGAGTTCATTGTTCAGACAGACGCTTCAGAGCATGGTGTAGGGGCTGTTCTATCACAGATCAATGAGGAGGGCCTAGACCAACCTGTAGCCTTCCTCAGTAGGAGGTTACTTCCCCGGGAACAGAGATGGAGTGCTATTGAGCGTGAGGCATTTGCTGTGGTCTGGGCTCTGAAGAAGCTGAGACCATACCTGTTTGGGACTCACTTCCGGGTTCAGACAGACCACAGGCCCCTCAGATGGTTGATGCAGATGAGGGGTGAGAATCCAAAGCTGTTGAGGTGGTCCATTTCCCTACAGGGGATGGACTTTACGGTGGAACACCGCCCTGGTACAGAACACGCCAATGCTGATGGTCTGTCCAGATTTTTCCGCCTTAGCGATGAGAACTCCCTAGGGGTAGGATAGTTCTCCCCACATTTCAGCTGGAGGGGACACGTGTTAGACCTGGCATCCTTGGCGTGGGTCTCCCTTCCATTTTTTCGTAATGCCTCCACTGTTGCTGATATGTTTTTGCTGGACTAGATGTTCATGGGCACTTTGCCACTGCTAATCAGTGCCAAAGTGCAAGTGCTCCCGATCGTTAATTGATATATGTATTAGTGACTCCATGATTGGATGATTGGTTTACTTGTCAGTCCCTAGTACAGTGCACTCAGTGTGCCCAGGGCTTGTAAATCCAATGCCGCTGGTGGGCTTGCAGCACTGGTTGTGCCACCCACAGAAGCGGCTTGTAAAATGTGTCTCAGGCCTGCCATCGCAGAGCCTGTGTGCAGCCTAGGGCTGCCGTGGCGACTTGGTGAGTACACCCACTTACCAGTCCCTAAAACCTTCCCTTTACTGCATGTTGGTCACCCCTAAAATAGGCCCTAGGGCAGGGTGCATTGTAAGTATAAGGTAGGACATGCCCTGGTGTGTGTGGCATGTCCTAATAGTGAATTACAGCCATTTTCGTTTTTCACTATTGCAAGGCTACCTGCTCCCCATAGGCCAGAATGGGCAGACTGACTATTACACCTTATAGTCAGAACTGACCCAGGGAACATGGTAGAAAAACGAATTTAGTATGCCTGAACTCAGGGTGATAAAATACATCTTTTAGTGAAGTTGGTTTTAACATTCTGTGTTTGAAAATACCACTTTTAGAAAGTGGGTATTTTCTTGCCTAACTATCCAAGCCTGCCTCTGCTAGGTTGTGTATTCCTTGTCTGGAGATTGAGTGACAGGGGCTGGGGGTGGCTACAGGAGACAGGGTGAGTCAGCACAGCGCTGAATAGAAAGATCTGCATCCAGAGTGGAGGGAGGAGTTGCACCTGGGTCTGAATAGGGCTGTGCCTGCCTTCCACAATGCTGGCTCCACCTCCTGCCGGGCGGCTGAGCACTCTGCCCCACATTCTGAAAGGAAAGAAGGAGTCAGAAAAACAAAGTACTCCAGGACTGACCAGAACTGGTTTTGGACTAGGCAGAGGCCTCTCTGCCTCCAGAGAACAAAGAGAATCAGGGTATAAGAGGGGCACCCAGACCCCAGGAAAATTAGATCACTTTTGGGAACAAGAAGAAACCTTTGCTGAGGAGCGGAACCAAGAAGAAACTGAGGAGAGACTATCCCTAAGCCTGAAGTGCTGCTTGGGGGATTGGCCTGCAGTGGTTTGCCTGACTGCCAAAGAAAGGAGAAAGGAACTTTTGCTTTGCTGTGACTTTCATCAACTTGTGAAGGATCTCCAAGGGCTTGGAAGAGAGCTTGCCCCCTGACCGAAGTCCCAGGACCATTGGACTTCACCCCCTTTGTGAATTGCTGCTGGAAACTCTGTTTCAGTGGCTGCAGAGGTAGGGAGCTGTGACCAACTCTCACGACCGACTCGGTGTCCTGTAAGCACCGCATCGAAGCACCGTCTCGCCCTGCAACGCACGGCCCTGGTCTCACCGACTCCGTCAACGAGCCGCTGCCTGCACCGCATCGAGGGACAACGCGTCCTGCAACGCTTCGCTACGCCGAATCGAACTGGTCCGACCGACACGGTCACTGCTGCTGAGTTCGAGTCCTGTGACCGCACCGGAGTTGGGCACCGCTCGCACGCTTTGCGACGCACTGCCCGACTCGCACCGCTGTCCGGACTGATCGACGCCAGCTCCTGAATCCGGCTCCGTCGCCGCACCGCAACCTGCCAGCACCGCATCGAAGCACCGTCTCGCCCTGCAACGCACGGCCCTGGTCTCACCGACTCCGTCTCGACGACGTCAACGAGCCGCTGCCTGCACCGCATCGAGGGACAACGCGTCCTGCAACGCTTCCATTTTTGCATCGCGACCGCGACGAACAGCCATCCGGCTCGCACGCCCGTGCCTGCCGCTTCAAGTAAAAGGTACTGTGACCGAGTCTGTCTACGCTGTGTTGGCCCGTCTCGACGCGGTCAGCTGGATTTGTTAGACTCTGTTTGTTCTCGACATCGCCGTAGCCGGAGGAGGCTACCGACTCGCACAGAACCTTGAATTAAGCCTTTTTGATCAGAACTAAGTATTCTTAACAGTATTGTGGATTATTTTTGTCGTTTATCGTCTTGTGATAAATCTATATAAAGTATACCTATTTTTATAAATATATAACCTGTGTGGTGTCCATTTGTAGTGTTGTCACTTGATTACTGTATGTGTTCACAAATGCTTTACACACTGCCTCTGAACTAAGCCTGTCTGCTCGTGCCAAGCTACCAAGAGGGTGAGCAGGGGTTATTTCGGGAGTGTACCTACTTTCCCTGACTAGACTCAAGGGTCCCTATTTGGACAAAGGTACATACCTCTGCCAACTGGAGACCCCCAAATCTAACAATACCTCTGCCGTGTTTCCCCTCTACAGTCTTTGTTCACAACCTAGATCATTCCTTCCATGTATAAAATAAAGTTTAGTATGTTCATCCTTCTCAAATAGTGAAATACAAGCTACACAGTCCCTTTCCTACATACAGGTCCTTCTCTAACTTTACATAAGATCATAACATTGTCAAGTCCAATGTTTTCTGGATTCTCATCTCTAGCCATGACTGGGGATCGATTACATCTCTAAGACCTCAGAGCTGTACATAGCGCACACTTCGTATGAGTGACTTTTGTGGCTATTTCCTAACAAAAAAGACAACTGATCAACCCATCCCTATCCACACTTTTCACAATCCACCTTCACCTTGATTTATCCCACCTATTCATCTACCCGCTTCTCCTGCACCTCATGATCAGAATGCAATCCTTTCAGTACTCCATCTGACCTCTTTACTCATCAAATTATTTAAAATCTCCAGTCATGCTACTTTGGCCATCTCACCTATTCTACCTTATTTATCTATTTCCGACCCTTTCCTGCCTACTTTCCTTGCTTCAAAATTGGGGTTGCTATCCCAATACTACAATGCCATCTACAGACACTATCTCCGCCTCCAGCTTTCTCCATATCACTTCCTCTACTCTTCTAAAATCATTAAAATGCTGTTGTTTGACTGACCTGCCCACTAATGACAGGCTAACACCCACACAATCAGGCTTTTGCTAAAAATCCTTGATTGAACCAGGGTTCATCCATGTCATCACCTTACAACCTTCTACCCACCACAATCTCCTTCATGCCATTTCCATTGGACTTTCTGGCTCTCCTCCTAACTTGTGGACCATTCTACTGTTGGTTCACTCCTCCTTTCCATATGTTCACCTCAATTTGCAACATCATCTTGTCATTTTGTTTCCCCGACCAGCTCTTTGCTGATGACTCTCGCATATTGCCTCATTATCTTGCCTTACGACTTATGCTCCAGCAGAGATCCAACACTGGGTCGTAATGCTCAAGCTGCTATGACCCAATCATCCACTCCTACCAGAACCATTAAATCTCACATTCATTTCACAGTCTACTCTATTGTCCTACTACATCATCCTTCAAATGTGAGCCTGTTATGATAGCACAAGACTCTTTGCCTTTAGCACAGTGAACACCACCACTCACAGCTGCAAATAGTTATCACCTACAAACTTCACCCACCTCACCCTCCACTCTGACAAGACTTGTAGTATACACTAGTTCTCTGTACACTTAATTACTGAAACAGCCTCCTTCTAGATTTCCTTAGGTTTATGTATTACTACTTCTGCCCCCTTAAGGAAAGTTCCAAAGTTCACTATTCATACCCTCTTCAACCTTTACAGATCCACCTCAAATGCCACAAATTACTTTGGCTCAGAGTGTAATACGGGTGCCAATACAGGTTTAAAATTGAATTCAAATCCATGTTCAAAGAACTGTGCATCCCTGCTAGTCATGCCCTGTAAGCAGCACATACAGATCATGGGGGATGGTGTGTAATTGGCACACAAGGATTGGGTATGGAGCATACTATGTATTTACTGTTTGCAAACCATTCTATTTGAGCTGTACATACACACCATGTGCAATCAATAGGCACTCTCTTCACACTTGACATCAGGCACAGTGATAGAATATGACCAGTATGTTGTGAGATTAAAGAACAGTAACACATTTAAAAACATATTTGGCTTCCTGCCACACTCCCTCGTCTCTTCGGTATGACTGAAGTGGCTGAAGATGCTTGCACCCTGTCACTTCCTTAGTATTACAGCAAATGCTGCAGACGCTTGACAGGCCCCTTCTCTACTATGGATTGTACTGGCACAGTCCGTGTGCTGGTGTTATCCCAAGGGGGAATTTCCTCTTTTGCATGGGGGTGTGGTCCCATGCAAATAAGGTAATACCCTTGTCCTTGTGTCTGTATCCTGTTACAGACATGGGTGCATAGGCAAAGCAGCAATCAGGTGGCAAGCTGAATGTATGCCACATATGAGACAGTACACGGTTAATATGCCATCTAAGGGTGCCTCTTGGGATGGGGTATAAGTGTCCAAAGGACCCCCCAAGGTTCCACTCAACAGTGGGTGCAGTCACACACTGCACCCACCTACGGGTAATCCATGTCCCCTCCTTAAAGCAAGGCCTTAACTGCTCTGCTGTGAAAGACAGAGCCTTGGCTCTGTCTGTCACTGAGGTATTCATGCCCATGCAGATGCATACTGTCAGAGCTGTCTGAATTTGGGTGCACTGTCCTGGTCTGTGTAGTTGCACCCAGTTAAGGTAATACATCACATGGACTCCTGCATGCCTATTCCACCTGTCCTCTGTTGTCTCTGCCTTGCATTCCTTCCTTGTTCAGAGTCTACTTTCCATTATGACAAGAGACACAGGGAGTGTGGATCAAGGAGGTATTGCAGAGGTCATTTACTGACTAACTACTGCATGAAAATATCCAATACAAAACTTTATTGTTTTTTGCCGTACAGTTGTGAATGGTGGATAAGAAATAGAAATGATTAATCTCTCGGCTAATATATAGTGATGCATTATCTAAAACATTTTGCAATTACGTAGAGCAATTTGATAATTATGTTTGTGTCCCATTGAAGCACACACTGTGCCTCATTCGTAGAGGTAACTTACACTTTTGAGTAATTTTACTACTATTTTGGTTATTCACAAGATCCAAGTGTAAAGTTGCTCAAACGTGTAAGAGAAATTACATGTGTAAATGACTCAAAAGTGTAAGGTACCTTTGTGAATAGCCCCGGCCATTTGTGAATAGGCACAGGCCCTTCAGTTTGGTGGAGACATGCAAGTTACACTTTTGGAGTAAATTTACAGTCTGATATGGTTGTTTTTCTTTGTCCAACTTCTTTTTGTTTCTGTTTCCCTACTTTGTCATTAAATGAAGCGTAAGTCACACACTTCTAGCATCACCCAGCCAGCACTACACATTTGTCATGATATGCAATCTATTAACTCTTTCTAATTACTCATAAAGGATCCCGGGTGGTCATCACTCTTTCCCCCTCCAGCTGCTCTCCCAAGGACTTTAACACTGCTACAAATACAAGCTTGATTTCACTTAGATGCTCTGTCTATCTTCAAATCTCAAAAGTAAAATGAGCTACATATTTCTATACCGGCCTCAATTGTTTGGACGGGTCTATTGGGAGAAGATGGTTTCGTTTTTAGGCTATTGTCTCCTGAAGCACCAGCCCATAGTCGAATTCTGGCATATTACTTGAGTAGATGGTATGGGCTAAGAGAAATCATTTTACATCCACTTCCATCAGTTCGGCTAAGCGTAACACCTGCAAACACCTTAGCGATCAGTATTACATACCATATGAAAACTGAAAAGGAGATGGTCGAAGCCAGGTTGTCAGCATGGAAGTAAAGTACTGCCAAGATGTCAGACAGAAAACAACTGCCAAACAAGGAACCCTAACTTCATAATGCTCCATGGGATATTGAGCACCCATGTTCCAATAAGGAGTAAACACAGAGTGAAACAAACCTAGATTTGTACAGACATTACGCAAGTAGCGCAGAAAGGGATTTAAATGAATAATTTATTTCATTTACAAATGGCAGTAATTGCACTATTAGCCAATGTGCTTGATTTGATTTGATTTGAGTTTTGTAAAGTGCAAACAAATACCCAGAGGTGTCTCGGCGCTAAGTTGCTTGCTTATCCAATCAAACATTTCTTATTTTCCACACATTGCTTCTGAAAAGTATTGGCTCATCTCAATTGAGACACACTGAGCTGTGGCTACTACTGCATGATAACCCATTTGTGGAAGAAAAGGCTGCATACAAAGGGTATCTCTTGTGAACATACAACATTCAATGTGATGTTGTTAAGTTCTTCCTTAAGTGACCTAGTGTTCTGTACCATATTTAGGGCAAGATTTACAAAGAGTTCACTCAACATAAAGCAGTAAGTAAAGTTGCTGCACTGCTTTCCGTGAAAGAGCATAACTGTGCCATATCTACTAAGACGTGGTGCAGTTGTGCTCTCTCTCTGTGCTGGGCACTTTCGGCATCCATGTGCCAACGCAGGCGGTCTTGTGTTGTAATGCAAAGGTGTCTGTGTTGTGGTCAGCATAGATTTTGCACAGGAAGAGGTCCCTTCCCACACAAAAGCTATTCTTTAAGGCATTTTCCTCTTTGTATGTGTCCTGTAGAATGTAGTACATATGCAATGAGGAAAAAAAAGAAGGATAAATGAAAACATTTCTCCTCTTTACGCCTGCCTCAGAGAGGTGCAGGATTTTGGTGCAAATTCCAATCTACCGATCTTTGTCCATAGGGATCTTCAACCAAACGCCTGGGTGGTTGCATGGAAATGGCCATGCACCACCCATGGAACGCCTGCTAACGTAAATTAATGCAAGGCAGAGCATTGAGCTGCATTGAATTACTTCGGTTTACAATCCAACGCAAATCCCAAATTGTGTTGAATTGTGAATCCCACCATTTTGAAATCTGATCCTAATTTCTTTAGAAGCAGAAATCTACTCATAATGTCCATATGTTTGACACCAAGAAGCTCTATTCCTTTGAGAATCTGCCAAGTCCATTTACTACTGGGGTGACCTTGTTATGTTCCAGGAGTAGTAGGAGTGGTTATTGGATTTGGCAGGTTGGGATGCGCCCTACATCATTTATGAGGATTTTAATTTTATTGTTGACCCCCCTGTTCAACAGTACTAATTGAAGGATCAGAGTTAGGATGGCAAAGATTTGAGCCATGGTAGAGCACATGAGAGGGGATCTCGGGTTAAAGGCTTGTTGCCAATTCCTGCTTTGCGTAAGACACTGGTATATGTAGTCTTCTGACCCTCTTTCAGATTATTTAAGAATACATTTATTTTTCTGTTTTGTGGAAATTCAGTGCCATGCTCATACAAATATCCACCAGATAATTATATGTGATCATATACTGGTCACTGTCGATGCAGAGAATCGAAGCAGGGGGTCTCAGACTAGCCATTGTATGTTTGATCACTCTCTTCTGATAGATGAAATGTTTACAGACATGACATCATGTGTGATTAGGGAATATATTGAGATGAATAAGGGCTAAGTCCCCTTTTCTATCATTTGGGCAGCATTGAAAGTATTGATTAGTGTGGGCATTTTGTGCATTGCCATACCCGAAGAGAAAGACAGCCATAAGGAGGCTGAGGTAAAGTGGGGAGCCGAGACAAGGTGCATGTCACAGTTGGTGATGGTTCAGGTCCAAACACTTAAATTCTATAGTGAAATGTGGCTAAGCTAATAAGGCTCCCATAGAAGAGGGTGAATAAATAAAGTGAATCCTGGGTAAAATATAAATCATCCAACTTATGGAATGAAATGTGCAGTATAGTATCTCATCATACGCAATATAAAGGGCAATAGAAAGGGCAGCTGATTTAGGTCGTTTTTTTTAATGTGTTCATAGAATGCTATCAAGATCTGTATATTGAGGGTGGAGAGAGTGATGAGGCCACAGTCATGGAATACTTTGAGGGAATTGATTTGGTGGAAATGCCATGGAAACTGTCAGAGGATTTGGAAGAATCACTTATACTTGAATAAGTACTCGGAGGTATTAAAGAGATCTCCATTGGTAAGGCTGCAAGAAAGAATGCATTTCCTTCTGAAACTTTTTCTAATAGTTGGCCCCATTGCTTTTTGAATTGGTATCAAGTTTAGAGATGGTACTTTATCGCCATCTCTGGTGGACACACCAGCAGGCAGGAGACCATAAAACTGCAGATTAAGAACAGTAAAAAAATAAAAACAAGACTGCAGGGTTTATCCATCGATGCACCCAGGACCGCACCAAGGCTGCTCCAATTTAGGAAAAAGTTGACGAGGCTCCTCTTTAAAGAACACTGCATCACAACGTCCATGACTAGTTACCTTTCCTACAACTCATTGACTCTGTGTTTGTCTCTAACTCTGTACAGCACTAAGCTGACTTTTAACTATGTTCCCACTATAGAAATACCAAATACATAAACAAATAGCATGATCAATCTACTTGTACCAGATCTCTCTGTCATACTTGAAAGGTTAAGCTCGCAGTCTACAGTCATGCACCCAGCTGAATTTGAGACGTCAGGTCTCACTCACTTAACCCCTACTACCTGCCCAACTCCAGTGGCAAACATTTACTTTTATCTGTCCACCATTTTTGCTGTCTTAGCCAGATTAGTTAAGATTTGATGCTGAGACAAAGGGATTGTTAAGAACAGAAGTTAACCATTTGCAACAAGGAAGTTATCTGTGTTGGAAAGCTTTTGAAGCACGCCACAAACTTAGGACATGCGGCTGCCCACGGTGCACACAGTGCACCCTCTTAAGAGGGCGGCACCTTAGTGCCGCATTCTGGCACACTCACCTCGCTTCATTTGTGGGAACTCCTAGCAGAAACCCCTCTATTCCGGCGCTCCCTCTGTCATTTCTGCCACCTCGGGGACTAGGGCCAGGTACTTATACCTCTGCCCCACTCAGGTGTCGGGTCCGCCCCATTAGTCCCTTGGGCAGTTGCAATCCTGAGCAACCGGGGGCTTGCTGGTGATGCGCCACCCCTAAAAAGGCATGAGTAATAATCCTGGACTGGTGGTCCACGATATTTTTGGGAGAAAAAACACCCCAAATAAAATTGTAGAACTGAATGAGTTGGCCCAAGGTGCCATTTGGCTCATCAGGCGGGTGGGCAGTTTAGGTTACTAATCGCTGCCTGCCCTTGGATCGCCCGTAAGTTAACCCACCACGTTGGCATATTTTATTTATGAAATAAACCTGCAGCAAACTGTTTTTCCAACAAGCCATGTGTTGTGTGATTTATTTATCCTTTGTGTGCTAAGTTGCCATTTACCATTTTTTGCTGGGGAGGGGAGCTGATATCTGCACTATGACACATGCGGGAAAATCAAAAACCGTACCTCTGACATTCCACGTTTCCACCCATCCCCATCTGTAGTCACCCGCTTTCCCTCCATACAGCTGAAACGAGCACTTGGATGACAATTTCAGTAGTTCAGTTGTTGGTTTTCGATGTGCACATGAAAACTCTCATAGTGCGTATTTCATCCTGCCGCCGTGTCACCGCATCCTCGACGGCATCTCGGGATAGTGAGAGCTGGGTTTCCGGCTTTCTCCCCCTAACATGGTGGCCTCTGTTTCCTCCTTTAGTCTGCCCTCCCCTTTAGAATACCTCCTCATCATCACAAAACACCTTAACACAAACATGCTCGCTCTGAAATGTTCTTTTTCACTCTCTAGTTCTATGTGAATACTTATAGACTTCTTTACCTCAATTACAATTCACATTTTTTCATTGTTACCCTTGACTGCAACAACAGTAATTGTAACAGCCCCCTTTCCTCTCCTTGATGTCATCTCAGAGACCTCTGTAACCTGTCTTGCTTGGATAATGTTGCTGATTGGTCACAGAAAGCTCTACCCGCATTCCCGTGTACATGCACACATGCACACACATGCACACTGTTTACAGAAAATTCTCTCTCTCATACACACATACACATATACACACACACACATACACCACAGACAGATACACACACACCACAGACAGATACACACACACCACAGACACACACTCGCAAACTTTGTACAGAACAATTGTCTCGCAAAAACTTTAGTATTAAACATTTTAACCACAAGGTATATTGTGCAAGGTGCACAAGGACAGTAACTTTGTGAAGTTTAAGACTGTATGAAGTGCAGCGTTTAGCTGAACAACACAATTCTTACTTTCTTAGTTTAGCCTCTTTATCCACCAAACTCTCATCAGATAAATCTTAACACAAATCGTGTTCTAAGTTGTTCTTTTTCACTCTCTAGTTTGTGTCGGAATTTCATAAGGATTATTTACGTGATTTATTTTTTATACTTTTTCTGTGTTATCTTTGAATGGAACAACAGTAATCCTAATCTTCCCCTTTTCCCTCTTCACATTGTCAAAACTATTGTTTTCCTAACATTGCCTGCGCGCACACCCAGCTCCCTTCCCCTGCAAAATGATAACTTTACAGCTAGTCCGTCTAAGGGGTACCTAATGCTGTTCTCCACTAGCCAACACCACCAATGTCACTTGGTCAGCATTTCAAAATGCAGAATGGTCTATGCAATGAATCAACAAAGCGGGGTCATTTTCAGAGTGGTTAGTTAACATGACACAGCTGAACAGCATAAAAATATACGCAGTCTTTCTTGCAAAAGATCAGAACTAGGAACATTTGGAACTATATATACAACTATTAACTTACTCCACTAGGTTTGATCTTATGTTTAGAGTAAATTTACGACTCTTTTGAAATTCACAGCAGTACGGACTACTCCAGTGAAGTTACAAGAGTTGGAACTTTTCATGGCGCTCATAATCCTAAGCATTTAAAATGTGTAAATTTACTTTTACAGATGTATAAGAGCTTCGGAAAAGCACGATTCCACTTTGAAACTTTTTTCTATTTTTTTCTAATGGGAAAACATTTTTCATTATATATAAATTACTTCTACACCACTACCAAATTTCTGGGTGATCCTTTCCCTTTTCATCCTGGATACAGATGCACTTCTGCCCTTGACAAGAGCAAATCTTTGGGTGTATCCATGATGAGGATGCCTTCCAAAACTTTGTGACAATCAACAAATTGGTGGGTGTTCATCATCCTTCTGTGTATCCCCACCATGAGACACCCATTCCTTGATCCTGGAAGTATATTTACTCTCATGTAATTTTAAATCTCATTGATGTAACATTATATGTGAGAAAATCCATCTACAGGTGTAAATTAACATTTTGCAATCATACAGAGTGGATTTGCCTGGCTGAACAAATTGCTGTGTTGAATCGGGACCATTCAGTACAGACAATTTTTCTATCCTATTTCATACCTGTTCTCAGTACAAAACCTGAGCTGTAAGGCACGGCAGATTTGGAAACGGGCAGACTAGATGGTCTTGACGATCACTTAATTTTCTGTCAATGTCTTTGTTTTTTCTGTTTCTTTGTGACTTTCTTTTTATAGATCGCTGATGGACGTATTTTAGTGACAGTCAATGCATTTATACAGTGATGTATTTCTCACTTATCAACGTATGCCCTCTATTTTAAGAAGTCTAATGGTTTGGGGACATAGACCATTAGCCACAAGGCTAGTACATTTATTTACTAATGGGTTGTTTATGCCATGCCTGCCAAACGATCACAACTCTGAATGTACCTATAGCACAAAGAATCCATGGCCTTCAGTGACTTGGACATTTTTTTCTCATTGTAGCAGGAAAGGTACTTGTGCTTCATGACTACATATTCATCGAAACATCTGGTTCGAAATCCACTCTTGGTATACGGGTAGCTTTGCTTAATTTTAATTTTGCTATTATCAGCACACTAGAAAAAATAAAGAAACTGATGGTATGCCACTTTTGTTGAGTTAGATTAATGGAGCTAACAGGCTTTGCTAAAGAGCATATTTAATTCACATTTCATTTACAATGAGATAATTAAGTAGCAACTGATTTTGACCTATTTTGGGGGCTTCTGTGATAGTGGGATTTATTTTTATGTCCCTGGTACCTTTTAATGCACAGCATCCCACTACAGATCACCACAGGGGTGCAGTGCGGCAGATGCACACTTCCTCAGAAACAGTTTGTCTCACATTCGCCCCAGCTCATGTTGTATGAACTGCATCTTCCATCACATGGGGGTACACCAGACCCAGAACCTCGTGGAGGAACAAATACCCAGCTGGAGAAGCTTGTCATGGAGTGCAGTCAGGCTTATGTGGTCACCAAATTAGACAATTATGAACAGACTGCTAGAGGTGTCTGTTGAACACACTAGTCCTCACCTGTATTGCTTTAGATAGGTAGTGTATTATTTGGACAACTGCAGAGGAGGAGTTCTGCTCCCGGTGCATATCCATGTGCTGGTCCACTGGTACCAGGGCAATTGGGAAACCCTCTTCAGCAAGAGGAATGACCCAACAGAATTGAGGGAATACTTCCACGTGATCTGAGAGCACCAGCACGCGCAATAGTGTTGTGGAGCACCTTCTGTGACATCAAAATATATGGGGACCACACAAATTGTCTTGTGCTTCGGATGCATTTAATTAATATTCCCTGCATTTAAAGAAAAACCTGTACCTGTCATGCCATATTATTAAAGCTTGACACTGGGTGCAAAATAGTTTGCTCCGATTTTTTCACTGCTACATAACTTTATGTATCCTGTGCGAATTGTTTATTGTTGTATCTGAAAGCCACAGGTTTACACTCAATGCACTACTTTGAATCCAGTGTTTGCTCTAGTCTTGTTCTATTGAATTTGGGTAAAGATGGATACACTGTGCTGACCCCCGCTTCATCAATGCCTTAGCTTAGTTTATTGCCCACACTCAAAGTACTGACTGATATCGCCATGTATATCACAGTCACCCTAAGGTAACAGTAGTGCTGCGGGCCATTTTGAGACTGGATCATGCATTGGGAAAAAGACAAATGTTAGGCTATGATCATTCATTTATTCATTGTGTGACAAAAGCTTCCCGGACGCATTTTGTGGGATGAATTGTGGGATGAATTATTAACACACATTGACCATGTGACCCTTTATGGTGATGTTCCAAATTTATCGGGTGATTACAACTTAGTGTATAATGGCCACTTTTGTAATAAACATATTTGTTTCGATGAATAGTGGTCTTTGGAGTATAGTGTTAAAGAATTTTCCACTTGTTTTAATGCATATACTTATATCGGGCTTAGAAATGTGGAGTAGCATTTGTTGTAGAGGTGGATGACGATGGTGGATTATATAACATGTCCACCATTCCTTTAAATGTGCACTAATGAAAAACAGATTACATGTATTTTATTTCCTTTTCTCATATGTGTCCCTTTCTTTCTTTTCGATGTTTGGTTCTTTCCCTAGGGTGGTGAGGCTAATGTGCTTTGTGGGTGTATAGACTGAGCAAAAATATGGTTGAAAATATTGTTTAAAATATTATTTGCTATATTTGTGAAAAGAGCATATAGCATTGTCAATGTATTGTTTTTAAGGTATTGATTGTGTACTTATTGTCACTTCTAGGTCACCTATGTAAACTACTTTGTGTAGAAGCAGTAAATGTATTATCATAAGAAAAGGTGTTTTGTCCCGAAGAAGGTGGTTGTGATCAGATATAGCCACCGAAATGCGTAGATGAACATACTTTGCACATTTTTAATCACATTTGATTGCTGACATTTTCAAATAATATGAATTCATGATTTTATGATGTCTTATGAAAGGTGCAGCTATACGTTTTAACACAAGTTTGTTTGGATGTTTATGTCATATTTTGTTTTGTCTTATATGTGGTAGGAATTTTTAGATGGATGATAAATAATACATTTTTATATATATATTTGTACTGATTTTCTATTTTTGCACAGCTACACCATTTTCAGAATTTTTTCTCTGCAATTTTTAATGGGCTGTGAATATCATATGATGACAGCCTGAGGCAGGGAACTCAGTCATAGTCAGTGTACACAAGACTGAGGGGGGTGAATGCCTTGGAGTTCAATTAGGACAATCCTCAATGTGTCAATGAAAAACCCTCAGCAACATACTTGTCACTGAGGACTTCCAGTGTGTATTCACAAAGTCTGCAGGATGACTCAGTTCAAGTAACCTTTGTTCCTCGAGCCGTTTATATATATGTTATTAAAGGTAGGTTGTGTTGGATGCTAAACTTCACCCAAACACATTTTGACCACACACACACACTCACACACACATACACACACACATATTGTGATGAACAAATGCATAATCAAGCTACTGTGGCTTATTAGGGACAAAGGGGAGAGAGAAGAGTCTATAAGAGTAATGTCATTAAATAAACGAGGCACGCAAAAAATGAGACCGCAGAAATACAAATGTCATAACTTCAATAGAGAGTCGCAAGTTTGTTGTACTATGAATGAGTATGCAGAGACTGTGAAACCTTAAAGTACTGAAACACAAATCAAAAAGCGTAGGGCGAACGATTCACATTGTGGGCTGGGGTTCATCCCTCTTCTTAAGAGAGGGGACCAGGTGGCCCGTGTTCTAAGCTCAACAATCACGTATCCTCTCTCCTGTAACTGTTAATGCTTTGTAATTGTAATGGTGGGTTCATATGAAGTGTGCTTGTCCATAAGTGGAATTGGATTGAGACCACCCCCCATCTTGCATAGTCTACTGTACAGACTCCCAGTTACAGGAAGTCAAAGTAAGGCAGACACCTTTCGGTTTTACTAGTAGCCTGCATCAGTTTATGTCATATTGCACCTGAGAGCTGCAACTTAGCCCTTTTTTGGGATGGGGGAGGGGAGGTGAGGCAGGGGTTGTTATGTGGCGGTGCTGAATTGGTAAAGTTTAATTTTGCCTGATGCATCAAAAATCCTTGCACCATTCCGGTGCACCTGCAATACGGAGGAGATGGACTCTGTATGCCTGTGTGGAACCACGGAGACATTTCACCCAATATGACATAAAGTGGGGGGCGGGGGGAGCAAACAATCACATCTGGATCTGTCATGGGGGCATCTCTGCTGGTTATCTCACCTCATGACAAAGCATGTACCAGTCTCCAGACATCTGAGATGATTCTAGATTCTAACAGTACGTTGTCTGTCAATAAACTGGAGCAAACAAGATAAAAACATGTGGCAATGCAACACTTTGACTATCCATTAGTACTGAGGAAAACATATTCAAACTCCTTGAGTTTTTTGGCACAAATCATCTGTAGGGCTATTTGGCAAGAGTTGTACATGTAAATACAATTCCGATAGCAAAAACACAATGAATAGCACACGTCGTTAATGCTGCGAAAGGCTCAAGTTTAAAAATACACTGTTGTAAAGGAATATTTTACAAACACATTGTACAAAAATATCACATCGAGCAAAAGAAAGGCATAAGCACATGAAGAACAACCTGAGTTAAAAATATTCAGTTTTGATATGTCATGGATTTCACCATTTAGTGATAGTGCGGCGCATACCAACACAACTGCTAATAAAAGCAGCTTATCAAATCACATGTATGCATTGCTGCCAAAAGCAGAAAAAACACAAAAGAAAACACTTATTACAGGATTACCGTGTTTGTGCAAAGATCCCCCATACTGTGTGCCCAAGGGCATACCCAGATGGAGACATAAGTAATGTCTATATCATAGATTTATACATGTATATTTATATAATTAGAGGGTACATTTATTATTTTAGTTATTTTTGCTACATGGATCGCATGGCTCATGTTCGCTTTAAGTTGATACGAAACGGCACACTTGTACAAGAGGAATGTATTGGTCCCAACTTGAAGGACACGGACTCTGAATTAATACTGAAAGGTTAAAAGTGCAACTTCACGTGTAAATCTTCATATTTCGAGAATGCTGTAGTCCGGGAGCACTCCATCCACCACAGCTTGGAAGGGTCAGGCTTCACCAGCTGAACATGAAGCTCTGTCCAAGAGTCATGAAGTAAATCTGACTGCTGCCCCCAGACTGCACCGAAGCAAAGAAGACCTGAGGGGAAGGAAACACACACAGAAGATTAGCTTTGGGTATAGGCTTCGGGCGGTGCACTTCCTGGAACCAGGACTCAGGGGCGGCTCCTCTGTTGGAGCAGAGGAGCGTCGCCCCACTTATATCACTCCCAAAGCCCCAGAGGGGCGGCTCCTCGGTTGGAGCAGAGGAGCGTCGCCCCACTTAAATCACGCACAAAGTCCCAGAGGGGCGGTTCCTCAGTTGGAGCAGAGGAGCGTCGCCCCACTTAAATCACTCCCAAAGCCCCAGAGATGAAAAATAAAATGGTAATGAGTTACCATTTTCCCGTCCTGAACAAAGTGTCAGGACAGGGCCGCTACTGAGTGACAGCAGCAGGGCGGTGGGTGGGCTGTTAAATGCACTGTTTAAAGTGTGCATGTCTTTTTGGACGGCCTGGTTGCGACGGCCAGCCAGACATACGCACTTTAAACCTCTCAACCCAGCTGTCTTAAGACAGCTGGGTTGAGAGTAAGTGCAGGCCTCCAGAGCGCTGTGGAGTGCCGAGTGAGGCCACTCCCTCCAATCAGGGTTCTGCTCTCATGCAATGAGAGCAGCGGCAGGATTGGTCAAGGGAGTTTCCTGGTGGCCGAGCTGCAGAGGAAGAAAGAAGAGGAAGGAAGATGTCCGGTGTGTCTCAGGTAAGTGTTTAATTTGCATTATTATTTTTTTTATTTGCGCTTGTTCGCTCACAACCCCTCCCGCTAGATACCAGCTAGTATCAAGGTGGCAGGTGCAGAAGACACTGCCTCCGTATTCTTCTACATCACAGCTCCCTCAAAATTAAGGGTGGCTCCATGCACTGCTTTAAACCAGCCATGACAGTCTTGTTTCCATTCCCAAAAACCTAAAAGCGACCAACACCTTCCTTGTTCACTGGTTGTTTACAATGGTGACCCAGCAACATGTTATCCTCTTTGCCAGCCGTGGGGATTATTGGCAAATATGGATTTAGAGCCCCCTCACTGACATGTTTCGATTCAATTTAGAATGCTGGCCTTTGGACTTTCATCATCTGAAGGGGTTGACCTTTATAGTGGCATGACAAGGCAGCATTTCTGTTCCATGACAAGGCAGCATTTGTGTTTCCCTACCTGTCTGATTGGTAGTGGGCGAGTCCTGTACTTCTAGCAATTAGAGGTACAGTAGTGACCCAGATTTACTAAGGCTAAGTACAGATAGTGACCCAGATTTACTAAGGCTAAATACATACAGTGACCCAGATTTACTAAGGCTAAGTACAGATAGTGATCCAGATTTACTAAGGCTAAGTACAGACAGTGACCCACATTTAGTAAGGCTAAGTACAGATAGTGACCCAGATTTACTAAGGCTAAGTACATACAGTGACCCAAATTTACTAAGGCTAAGTACAGATAGTGACCAATATTTACTAAGACTAAGTACAGACAGTGACCCAGATTTACTAAGGCTAAGTTCAGACAGTGACCCACATTTAGTAAGGCTAAATACAGATAGTGACCCTGATTTACTAAGGCTAAGTACATACAATGACCCACATTCACTAAGGCTAAGTACAGATAGTGACCTAGATTTACTAAGGCTAAGTACAGACAGTGACCCACACTTAGTAAGGCTAAGTACAGATAGTGACCCAGATTTACTAAGGCTAAATACATACAGTGACCCAGATTTACTAAGGCTAATTACAGACAGTGACCCAGATTCACTAAGGCTAAATACAGACAGTGACCCAGATTTATTAAGGCTAAGTACAGACAGTGACCAGTAGCGGCCAGTGGTGGGAGTGCTGCCGGGCGCTGACGTGGGGCGGGGGAGGGTATAGGGTAGGGGGGTAGTAAACTGCAGATTACGGCCGATTAGAGGTAAGTAAACATATAAATAAATAAACGATTTCGTTGCGCGCTGCATCACATTTGGCAATGCAGCGCGCGCAACGAAATTCGTTTTATTTATTTATATGTTTACTTACCTCTAATCGGCCATAATCTGTAGTTTACTACCCCCCACCCTGCCCCTCCCCCACCCCACGACAGCGCCCGGCAGCACTCCCACCACGGGCCGCTACTGACAGTAACCCACATTTAGTAAGGCTAAATACAGATAGTGACCCTGATTTACTAAGGCTAAGTACAGACAGTGACCCAGATTAACTAAGGCTTTGTGCTGGTGAAAAGTGATGCAAAGTCAGGCAAGGATATTTACTATCCAGAGATAAAGGTGTTTAGCACTGCAAAGGTGCCCTTTTCTTAGCGCAAAAAAACAAATTTGCAATGATTTGCAGTGCAATGTGTCAACGAGTGTAACTGAGATCAGTGCAAATACCAGTAGGCTTTGACGCTCAGCCCAATTTACTAAGATAGTCAGACCGGAGTTTGCATCAAAACTAATGCCTCCTTGTTTATTTCTCAAAAAAAGTGTTTGTGTGCCAGCGCAGGGTATGACATCAGCAGCGGGCCAATCTTATTTGATATGGCCCTGCATTGTGTTTTCCCCTTGTGCCAAACATTGCAGCAAATTTGGCTGCTGTGCTGGATTATGTGAAAAACTAGTAAATCTGGACCAGTATGAGCAACCCACAGGGATTGTGGATTTATAATCTATCTGCTACAGTCCAAATTGATTCCAATCCAATAACCCCCTTCATCAGGTCAAGCTATAAAATGGATCTGAGCCAAGAATTACTTGAACTAGATGAAATGATCAAAGTGGCAGAATCATTGTCCATTCTGTTCGTGGCTTAAATACTCTGTCAGATAGAAGCCAAAATTGTGGAAGTTCTCTGGGTGTGCCTACATTTGAACCCCTTGTTCCATCACTTTGAGCATTTTATTTCCCTAAATGTTTTTACAACATTGCCGTGCACTGTTGGTTGATTTATTCTCTCTACTAAGAAACTATGGGGCACATTTATCAATTTTTCACACAATGCAACACAGCAAGCCAGCACGTACCTGTCCTTTACCTGTGCTGGAGCACTCTTGTCTGCCTAGCGTGAATGCAGGCACCCTCTCACCATTGTGCAAGGATGCCTGAGTTGTAAGCAGGATTGTTTTGTGCAGGAAGGGACACTTCCTGCACTTAAACAATCCTCTGAGGCATTTTCCTCTTTCTACGTGTGCTGTAAATGCAGCACACATAGAAAGAGAAATAAATGAGGAGAAATAAAGAGATTTCTCCACGTTGTGCCTCACCTGGGAAAGCATAGCAATTTGAAGCATTACCAGGTCTACCAGTAACTGTATATCTGGGAATGCACCAAAATCCATGGGTGGATGCATGGGAACACCCACGCTCCACCCATGGAATGCCTCCCTGGGCAGCGTAACGCAAGGCAGTGATTTGCACTGCATTGTGTTACCCTAAATTTATCAAGGCATGCTGGGCATTGCAAGGTGGCCTTGCATGGCTTGATAAATATGATTTTTTGTTGCATCGCCCCTGCACCTCTTTGCATGGCACAAGAGAGGGGAAAGAACAATGATAAATGTGCCCCTCTGTCTTCGAACTCTCAGGGAAATATATGACCATAATCTGAACTTCATGGAGACACCTTTATTCTATGCATCCGTTCCCAACACCTAAACGCTGAACACTTCTCAGTCCTCTTAGCCAAGTGGGAATATCATTAGGTGATAAAGATCTACAAAGGTCAAATTAAAAAAGGCATTGTTGACTACTATGCAAATAAAATAGAAAAATCGAAGAATCAAATCTGTGATCTGTTCTTGATCGTTCAGTCAATTGCCCATCTTGAGTCTGAAATCAATTCCATAACATTCTCTCAAGAATTATGTGATACTCTGGCCTCCCCTACTCCTACATGGATATATTAACTCTTTCTGAACAACATCAACTCTCGTACTCAGTTTGCTGCCTCATTTAATTTGAAAGTATCACAATCAAGCAAGTCCATAACCTGCTTAGCTAGGCTAAATCTGACTTTCCATTGACCCCGGCACACTCCATATCTTTCTTTTAGCCGCTTAGTAGATCTGTCTTTTCCCAATGGAACTTTGTGATATGGCAATGATTAAAGTCACTTTTCCACGGTCTTGGAGAGGAGCAATGATAGTTCTTCTCTCTTCTCCTGACCCAAAGATCTTGGCTAACTATCAGCCTATATCTTTGCTACCTCTTCCATCTAAAATATTGGAAAAGCATTATATCTGCAGCTCTCGCAGTATCTATAGACTCACAATCTGCTGGACAGCTCTTAACCTGGCTTTAAACCCCTGCACAGTATGGAATTCATTCTTACAGCCATCATTGGTTGTAGGAAATGCTTCTTTTGGCATGATAACCCCCATTTGCTTTGGGCAGATGCTGCTGGTGTTTTGACTCTGTGCACCAGGACTCTGCTAGATAGGCCCCAGTACATGTGCTCTGCCCCCTTAAACATATCAAAATTGGCTTTACGCCTAATTGGCATATCTAACTTACCTATAAGTCTCTGGTATAAGCTACACAATGTACCCAGGGCCTGTAAGTTAAATGTCACAAGTGGACTGCAGCACCCCTTGGGACACACACTACAGTGACAGTACAAACATGACTACAGGCCTACCACTATAGGCTGTGTGTATGGTTTTCAAAACAAAATCTGCAAATTTGACCAACCAAAATAACCCCTTTTGACAGGCCCAAACCCTCATTTTAGATATTAATAGGTCATCCCTAAGTAAACCTTAATGCCCATAAGGCAGAGTGCATGGTATTTAAAAGTAGGACATGTGAAAGGTCCAATTTAAACATGGCCTTACAAAGCCAAGACCTCAAAAGCTATTGTAGCAGGGTTAGCTGTTCCACAGAAAAGCACTTGGATATGATATTAAATTTAACAATGTTATCTCCACCTGGATACAGCAACAAAGTTAATTCTTGGACTTTTTAAAATATTTGATGCAAGCCCAATCCACTAGTAAAGTCAGATTTGTAAGAAATATTTTAGCAAAGGGACAGTTAGAAAGTCACCTTTAGCCCACCTAAATCCTCTAGAAGCCAATTTGCATAAGCTTCCGGCTGTCACCTAGGAGCTGAATACTTCCTTGATGAGGTGGGAACTTGCTCCCAGAGCTGAGACCTTGGGTGTGGGGAGGTGTTATGTTCCTCTCGTAGGGCCATCTGGACTTCAAAGAGGCCTACCCTGGCACATGCAAATGTTAGCTGACACCTGGGCAAGTCCATCTTTTGTCCACCTAGTCACCAATTTCAGGAGATGAGCTATCCCCAGAACTGGTTTGAAGTGACCAAAGAGCAGGGGTTGCTCATGTCTATGGCCATACCTGCCACAGGAGCTCTTCATCGGGGAAGAATGGATCTGCTATGTTGGATTGAGGTAGCAAGGGGCACTGTGGGATTGTTTGAAGTAGAGCTTACCGGAAGTGCTGCAAAAGTAGGTAGGGTTATTCCTGGGAACTTTTTCCCCTATTGGTTAGGGAGAGGCCAGGAGTCACCTCCACCCACAGGTTCGTCCCTGGCATAAATGTGGCACCCCGGGTACCCTCTTCAGGACACTACTAGACCTGTGGAAAACAGAAGAAGTTGCGCACCTGCTGTTGAGACCTATGAGGAGACTTGAAAGGCTGGCCTGACTACCACTTGTGCCCAGGGAAAAGAAGAGGACTGCAAGGGTTTGTTGGCTGACCTCTTATTAAGCTACAGGGACATAACAAGCTGCTAGAAGCTTTTGCCTAAAGAGCCCAGCTAAGCAGTTGCAACTGGGCATGCCCTGTACCCTGCTGATGGCTTTGGCTAGAGTGGGATTTGACACCCAAGTGCTGTTCCTCAGGTCCTGAGATTCTTGGCTGTGTCCAAATGTACTTCTTCTAACAGCCTGAGAAATCTGGGACTTAGAAACATTTTGGCTACAGGGCCCTCTGACTGGGACAAGGACCTTTCTTGGGCGCAAATTTAGAATTTCTCCCACCTAGAGCTTTCCGGTCAAAAGTCAACAGTTTCTTCTGGGTTTTGTCTGTTGGCTATCCAGTCTCCAGGAGCCCATACAGGCCACAGACCGCTGCCTTACCCTGCTGAGGAGTTTTGACTTCCATTTCAGAGACTATGGACCTCATTACGATGTCGGGCTGACTGCCACCGACATGCTGTGGGTGGCGGTTAACCTGACATCTAGGGCAGTGGTCTGACCGCTGGATTATGATACCGGCGGTCGGAGCATGGCGGGAGAAAGATCGCCACCTCCGACAGGCTCAAGGAGCCCGTCCTGGCAGCGTTCGGACTGTAATCTCTACAGTGGGGGCGGTGCCTGCGCAGGCACTGCCGTAGGGATTACGATGTCCATTTCCCACAGCCTTTTCATGGCGATCTGACTGCCATGGAAAGGATGTCGGAAAGGGACTTTGGGGGCCCCTGGCATGGCCCGTCCTCTGTGGGCCTCCGTTATGTGGCCAGGGGGGCACATGTGGTGCACCCTCAAACATCCATGCACCGTGTGCCAGGCACCACATGGTTCCTGGCACTCGGTGCATCAATGTTTAAAAACATCCCTTTTTCTATTGTGGCCCTTTTCCGGGTCGCTGCACAAGCCACAATAGAAAAGGGATGTTTCTGACCGCCTACACTATGGTTGCATCATTATCTGGCGGTTGGGACCTCCGACTACTTATCAGGCAGTCCCACTTGCGCTGCAATGGCGGTCGGGCGCTCGTCCGACCACCATCGTAATAAGACCCTAAGTCAGAAGGTAAAACTTCTGTCCAGGTTGAACCTGGTTTCTGTATCTGGCCAGCGTGACAGTGTGGCAATGCTTAAATAACACCTAGGTACCGGTCAGGTGCAACCAGATGACCACGGTTGGCGCTTAATGCTTTTTGGATCTATTTGAATTTAAAACTTCAAATATTCATATGTCCAGTTCCCCTTATTGGATTGTTGTCATTTTGGTGTCCCTTTGTTCATTAAATTATTCTGTATTTTTAGGTCTCGCCTACGCAGCGCGCATGCGCTGCTTAGGAAAGAGACCTTTAGTAATCGGCACAGCTTTCCCTGCAAAAACGTGCACGCGTTGCATTGCTTCCAATGGCAACGCGTGCACGTCTGGCGATTCACTTGCGGGAGCGAGCAGCTGGCGCCATATGTTATTAATTATCGCGCCTTGCCGCTCGCTCCCGCAAGGGAATCGCGCTGGCCCCCTCCTTTCGCCCCTCCCTCCGCTGACGCGCGAGGCGCGCGCTTGTGCTTGTTTCCCTGGCGAACGATAATTTTATTGTGGGTCTCCAAGTACAGTAAGTTGTTGTTTACATTTGAGGAAGGTAGACATAAACTTTGAAAGGAGATTTGTTTAACCTTTTTCTGAATACCTTAC
Source organism: Calotriton arnoldi (assembly GCA_963921515.1). Taxonomy (NCBI): domain Eukaryota; kingdom Metazoa; phylum Chordata; class Amphibia; order Caudata; family Salamandridae; genus Calotriton; species Calotriton arnoldi. The sequence continues at coordinate 1,827,809 of CAWUFW010002886.1, forward strand.
ATTTTTGTGCATTGATCAAATTTAACATTACATGAGCAATCAGTTGACGTCTAGATATAACCCAAGTTACTTTCCCTTTTCTTTGGATGGAGTTCCAACTCTTATTTAACATTATTCAAGCTTTCTGCATCTTTCACGTACCATGAATGATAAGCAGACTATTATATTAGTCAAAAGAATATTTATATGCATTTTAAATCCCGACAGTCAAAATAATTTGTTTATCCTCATCAAATAATTGTGACTGATGTTCCGCAACTCTTCCCTACATAATAAGCAGCATACTTTTGCCCTTAATGAAAGATCAAGTAATTTAAATATCTATCTGCATGACACTGCGCACGGAACCCTAATTATGTTAAATGTGTGTGCTGTGAACTGACGGCAACGTCTAATCGTGCATCAGGCTCTTTTAGCATGCTAATTTACATCAGTTCCGTATTCTGCTGAGTTACTCTGCTCTGGCATGTTCCTAATCTGCAGCCTTTATGCTTATCCCTCAATTCCTAGTCTTCTACTCCAGATATTGACCTTCAAGAAACACATTAATGCAGCAGAATTAACTCATTTCCTGAAATCTCCCTGTCCTGCTCTTTTCAACTCTATTTTCATGCTGGAGCTGGTTTTCCTTTTTAGCTAAAACGTGTATATGTATTCTTCTTTCTAGCCACGATGCTCATCTCCTTTCTCCGAGAGAATATTTACATACACATCCTGGTGCATAGATATTTATAAATATTCAGATGTATGTCATGCTATATACTCCTTCAAACCACAATTAAAGTGAAGTTATGGCAACAAAATATGTTTTAAAAAACGTGAAACTGGCCGGTTTATTAGCTACATAAACTATAAATCGCCCCATCTCCCCAGATGGATCACTGGGTCTAGATTTGCAGCGCAGAGATGTACAAGTGTATTTCATCTTAACCTTTATCAAATATTTTTGTTTAATTTTTGAAGTGGAATGAAATTGAACCTTTTAACCAGAGATGGAATTTAATAGTTAGAGAGGTTATTAATTATGTCACAAGCGTCAAATGAGTCCAAACGAGTCCAAATATACAAAGATGTCTTGAGTATGCTGTACCGTTTTAAAAACAGTATCCCAGAATGAGGGTTGAAATTCCGAGAGGTTGGCAACTTGAGCCTGAAGTAGCCAGATGACAGCAGTGGAAGTTTGATTGTTTGAATGTCTGAAGAGAAGACTTCTTTTAAGAGTGCAAATGAAAGCACTTGTTCAAGAGCTTTGTTACTGATGTATAGCCCTAAACTAGAAATGTGGCTGAAAATATTTCCTGAGAAGGGGCATGGTGATTTAAGGAGAGACCCTGGATCCTTATATTCCTGAAACAGTACTTTGATCATGTCTGCTTCTAGAAAGTGTGAGAACTGAATTTAAAGGCTGTTGGGGATTTGAAGGTAAATTATTATAGCTGTGCTGTAGGCATTTTATTGGGGGTGCTGTTTAATTTTCACAACCTTAAATACTCATTATGCTGATGGTTAACTGCAAATCTTTTTACTATATTGTATAAAAAGTCATTTGGTGCAGTTACTCATATTAATGTAGCATTCTTGCACGGAAAGATAGAATAGCTCTTTGTTCATTTTTCCCCGCATTTGTTTTGCTGGGGTGATCATGCCTATGACCTCTGTCCTGCTAAATATGCACTGCGCTGCTCATGATCATACATTGAAGTATAGGCCAAGCAAACGTAAATAGGGGTGACATGTTACAATTTCCTAGCACCAGCTGTCTGCTGAATGGCAAAAAGACGTATTGAGGGGAGAGTGGGTCAGATTAGATGACATTACAAGTTCAATGAACTATCATCGCTGCTGGCTATGTTGGAAATCACCAGAGCCTTTCTGAATGCGAAATGTGAAACACGAGTTTGGTTTTTCTTTTTTGTTAAAGAAACACCTGAATTGAAGTAATTTTAGACTCAAAGTTAAAAGTGAAATCAGCTGTGAACCCTAAATAAAGTGTGGGATACCCTGTCTAGATAGTGAGGAGAGTTGGTAGTGGCAAGGGAGGAGAAAGCAAGGAAGAAAGCACACTTTTTTATCGCTTCAGTTTTAGAAATTGAGAGCACCTCCTGTTTAAATGGCACTGTCACCTCCTCTCGAATGGCCGATGTCTGCCAAGAACTACTTTTTAAATCTAAGCGACTGCTGTCAGCGTGCTAGCCTGAGGAGATGGTTAAGGTCAGTACTAGACTACCTAACTGTGCCATGTAGATATTAAAAACATGGTTTGATGCTGCATATAGTGAAAATATTGTCAGAATCCGTAAAATCACGTAATGGCTCCCTCAATTTTGAAGACTAGTGAAGATTGTTAGAAAATACGTCTAATTTTATGTGCAGTGGGTTTGTTCGGAAATGTGTGCGTCTAGAGAGGTATGATTTAAAATGCATTGGAGATTACTGTGTATGATCAAAACACAATCTGGATTCGATCTGAAAAGGTGGTTGTAAAAAACAGAACACTGATATACCCTTTCTCATAGGTGTCACCCCGGTGCGCTGAAGCTTTTTCCTTTCTTGGCCCTTCAGCATGAATTTGTAGCTCCACTTCCAAACTTTTTGTTGTTGTTGTACCAACTCCAAGATTGTTCTCTTCAAGACAGCAAGCTAGAGAAAATGTTGAATCACCTTGAAGACCAGATCCGTAAAACTTCTGCCTGTGAGGTCTAGGGTCTAAAGATGACTCCAAGTCTTGCAAAAAATACTCCGAGACCCCTGTAGGCCATCAGGGAGTGTAAGGCAAAATTGTATGTCACAGAACAAAATATATGGGAAGGTCTCGCTTCTAGCTGTGGACTTATCCCTGCTCAAGTCATGGAGCCACTCCCATTCTAGGTCCCAATCCAATTTGAAACAGACATCCTTGGTAAGTTGAAGTCTAAACATAAACACAAGTCCCACCTTAAACCCAAGAATTCCAAGTTGGACTCTTTTAGGTCTCGCCTGAGCCAGCGCATGTGCTGCTCTGGCGAGACTTTTAGTTAGTGGGCTTCAAAATCCGACCACACGCTTTTTGTGGCTTTCCTCCGTCATGGCTCATTAAGCGCATCGCTCGCGGACACCCTTACAGCGCGCAGCGCAATCACTTTCACGTTTGTGTTTATTTGTGAAACGCGGTATGGGAAAACCAGTTATTCGCCGGGTATAACACAATTTGGTCAAATAAATAAACGGGGATTATTATAATTACGTTTTCACCCTAGGCATTGAGTACTGAAGCCACTAAAACTCTTAGATGTAGCACCAAGAAGCGGTCTGCCTTTGCCGCTTCAAGCGCTATATTATCATAATTGCCAGCTGATTCTGTTTGCAGCCGTGACCCTTTCTCCCGAGCAGCTCTTTGAAACTAAGTGGCCTCCTCCAATTCACCAACCCCTTTCCCCACTACCACTTCCCACTCGAACTCATGCCTGGCACGCCTCGGAGGTGTGACACTCTGTGACGTGCGCTGGTGTCGGTTCTCAGCTTGTGTTTCCCATGGCTTGGCAGTCACATGCTCCCGAATATGTTGTCAGTTGCTAGGAGACTGCAGGAGGGCTGTACTCGCCGAGCTGCTGCAGACACCCTGGGGTTAAAATCTCACTTTTTCACTTCCCGAACAGTTTTCGTTTACTGCTTCTTTGACACCCCTTCTCCGAATCGCACTTAAACCTTACATTTGCTTTATCACGGGGCCAAATTAGATCTGTGCAGCACATGGTGCTGCTAATGTGTGCTGTCATTAGTGCGGCCCTTGTGCATAGTTTAAGCTGTTGCAGGACATCGGTGAACCACGCCATTACAATTTCTGGCGGGCTCTTGGCATTTCATTGATGCAGCTTGTAGTAAATAAACCTCAGACTGGGCGGAAAGTAATGCAGCGTTGACACCATGTGCGTGCTTCTTAAAGGTGCACTAACCTATTCAGGGTTTTCAGAAGAACACTTAAGAGAGGCAGCGGGGTGTTGAGAAAAATGCACTCCTGGGTTATTTTAGAAATAAAAATCACGTTTGCGGTATTGAATGATGTTTTCAGAAAATACACGTTTGTTCACCGTTAACTGTTCAGACTTGTGTTTTTATTTGTTTTGAGGCATAGATTTTGGCATCGGTAAACATGCACTCAGAGGACTGTTTGTTTTTTGTTTGCATATTTCTGTCTACTGCTCACGAATACCCACTTTAAATCATTCAGTGGCATGCAAATAGTTTAACCGTATCAAGGTGATACCTGTTAATATGAGAGGCCGGTTTATTTTCTCTCATACATCGAGCGCCTAAAATTCCAAACTTAACTAGGTACGTTTAATGCCAAGGTGTGTGGATTACACTGTGTCACGGCAGCATCACTCAGCACCACCACAGCATCACTCAGCACCACCGCAGCATCACTCAGCGCCACCGCAGCATCACTCAGCGCCACCGCAGCATCACTCAGCGCCACCGCAGCATCACTCAGCGCCACCGCAGCATCACTCAGCGCCACCGCAGCCTCAGTCAGCGCCACCGCAGCCTCAGTCAGCGCCACCGCAGCCTCAGTCAGCGCCACCGCAGCCTCAGTCAGCGCCACCGCAGCCTCACTCAGCGCCACCGCAGCCTCACTCAGCGCCACCGCAGCCTCACTCAGCGCCACCACAGCATCACTCAGCACCACATCAGTATCACTCAGCATCGCCTTTGCACTAGTACACTACCACATCATCACTCAGCAAGACCTGAGTATCATTCAGCATCACCTCAGCATCGTCTCCGCACCAGTCACCACCACCACCACCACTACCACCTCAGCATCACTCAGCACAACCTCAGCCTGCTCTCGGAATCTGGCATCTGTTGATTCTCCCCTAGCGTCTGCCCGCTGCTAGTGTTATAATACAGGTACTAGTTCCCAACCTTCACCCTCCGATTGTTTATGCCCCCTCAAAAAAAAGCTTTAACAAACAACCATTGGAATAGGCAGAAACAAGTTGCCAGCATTGCAAGAACAAAAGAAAACTGAGGACATTTTTTATTGTAAATACTTTTTTAATATGGTCGTTCAGTTGTACATAATGCCTTCTTGGTCTTATAGAAGGTAACAAAAATGCTTCTGACACTTTATTAAAACTTTTCAGCATGCTGCACAGCAGCCACACTTCTCTACAGCACAGCTTAAAGACATTGGCAAAGTCAATAGCTCTGGCTAAACACTTATAAGTCCCCAAAGGCGAGACCTATTGGCTATGCCAATGCTTGTTATAAATTGAAGTGGAATTTTTATTGTGTTGTGCTTTTGAAATTGTAACTTTTTTGGCACTTCTAAATGCTTTACACATTTCTTAAGTTAAGCCTGTCTGCTCTGTGTCATAGCTACCAGGGATTGAGCTCAGGTTTCAATTACCAAAACCTTTACTGAACCTTACAAAATAGTGACATTATTACTTTATGGGGGACTACCATCCACCCCAACTAATAATCCACTTTCTCTCACAGGTGATATCAGATTCATTCTGGAACTGGGCGGTTCAGCTGCTGTGAGCCACTTGGCCTCTCCATGGCACTTGACACTGTTTCTCTCTCAAACCTTCTCTTCCGATTAGCAACTTTGAGGATAGGAGACCAGTCTCTGGAATGAATTACAGCCTTCCTCTCCGATAGAGTTCAAACAGTCTCTTGCCCTCCTTCCCAATACAAAAACTTTACCATGCAATGTGAAGTTCCTCAGTGTTGGACTTGGCCCTCTCTGCAGGGTCATCCCTAAACTTTTAGCTTCCACCCTCCTGTGTTCTAAACCCATTTTGTTGACTATTAGGACACTACACATTTTCCCACTGCTAACCAATGCTAAAGTGTTTGTGCTCTCTCCTCTAAACATGGTAAAATTGGCTTATACACAATTAGCACATTTGATTGACTTGTAAGACCTAGTAAAGTGGTACTACATGTACCCAGGGCCTGCAAATTAAATGCTACTAGTGGGCTGGCTGCTTATTGTACCACCCACTTAAGTAACCTTGAAAACATGTCTCAGGCCTGCCATTGAAGCTTGTGGGTGCAGTTTTAAACTGCCATTTCGACCTGGCAAAATAAACATTTTGCCAGGCCTAAACCTTCCTTTTTAATACGTATAAGTAGGCCCTACATAGCCCATAGGACAAGGTGCAGTGTATTAAAAAGGTTGGACATCTACTTTTAAGTTTTACATGTCCTGGTAGTGAAATATTCTTACATTTGCTTCTACCAATTGAATACATTTAAAACGTGATAACTTTCAATTTGAAGCAGATAGGAAATGTTGAGTTTGGTGTCTCAAGAATTGCACTTTTAAAGCCTCTTTAATGGTAAAGTCGGAATTTAAGTCACAATTCTGAAAATGCAACTTTTAGAAAGTTGGCATTTTCTTGTCCCAACCATTTGGTGCCTGCAGCCTGTATCCTAGGTCACATGACTAGGTGTAACTGGCAGTTGGTCTTTGTGTATTGCTCCCAGACAGTGAGAAAAAGGGGTAATAGGTGCTTTTAGGATGGGCCATCTCTGACTTGATGAGGGGGAGGAGCTGTTACCTACATGCACATCACAAAGGCTCTGCCGGAGCCCACTCACTAAGGGTTTGACACTAGTCTTTTGTGTCCCCAGATAAACTGGGGCCAGGGCAGGGAGGCAGGGAATTCCAAGCATCTCTGGGGATGGAAACCTCCAGAAGGTTCTCCTACTTCAAAGTGGGCACCACGTATAAATAATGGACACTCAGACTCAACTCTTCAGTACACCTCTGGACCTGTGGATACCACAGCAGAAGGAGTGCTGTGCTACTCTCCTGCCAGACGAGCTTGCTGAGAAGAAAAACAGGACCTGCATCCTTCATCCCAGGCTGAAGTAACTTCTAGGGTCAGCTGACTGACCTCCTGTTCTGAGCTACAGGGACTTAACAAGCTCCAGAGGCCGCCCTGCAACTGCCCAGCTGACCTACTGCCTGGACCTGCAAATGGACCTGCCTGAACCCTGTTGGCCTCTGCTAGACTGAGTTCCTGATCCCGAAGAGGAATCCCTCAGGTCCTGGACCCTTGGCGTGGCATCGATTGAGCTCTTTCTCCAAGAAAAGGAGAAATTCTGAAGTTTTAGGCTCTTCGTGACCACAAACATGTCTGTTTGCACCAAGATCTTGCCGCACACACCGCCCGCCAATGTGAAGCTCCTGTGAACTCAACTCTTTGCGCCACAGTGACCGGCAGCGACGAACGGCAACCTGAGATCTGCACTTCGTGTTAAAGCATCAAAAGCCAGCGGTAACCACCAACGCGAATCTCCAGCAATGATTGTCCATGATGCAAAACAGGATCGTCGCACTACAGTGACGACTGTCCACAACACCCGGCCTGCTTTTTGAGCTACAGCGACAACCACCCATGGCGCTCTGCCTGCTCCTCGCGGCCTCCTCCACCATGAATGGAACGCTTTGGGCTGGACTTCTGAAGGTAATTCTTTCAGTGGTACTAACCTGGTCCCTTTATCCGGCCTGCACTCCATCGAGGCCTGCCTGAACTAGGGACTTTCACCTGGTCTTGCACGACCAGATCACCACGAGTGGCACTTTGTGCTTTCAGGAGCTATCCTTACCGTAAATCTTTAAAATTGCATCACTCCGGTTGTACTAATTGGATTTTTGTGGTTGTGGATCTAAAAAAATGTAATAAATGTAACTTTATTTTTCTAAATTAATATGGGATTTTTCTTTCGTTGTGTTTAGACTCTATTATTGATTGTGTGCTGCATAAATACTTTACACATTGTCTCTAAGTTAAGCCTAACTGCTTTTGTGTGAAGCTACTAGAGGGTTAAGCACAGGTCAATTTGGGGTTTGCTTGTAATTAAGACTCCCTGTTTTCCGTTTTTACTGATTTTTACAGATAAATACAGACAGAAAACATTCATTTTCTTGTCTGTTTTATTTTAAAATGTGGATAAAAACGGAAATAGGGTTGCTTTTTTGAGTAATTCTATATACAGTCTGCCATGACTGCCAGGCTAATAGATGTGTGGATTGATAGATAAGGGGGTTAAAAAAGAAAGGATTTTTAGTAAAGAGGATTTAACAGCAGTAGATATGCACAAGGTTGACACTGAAATTTGCGTATTTTCATATAAGTGACTGATTTATCTTCTACGGGTGTTCACGGAACTGAAACCTGGCAGACATTCAAGCATGAGCGCATATTTATCGGTTAAATAAATGTGGAAATATACTCATTTCAGCTTAATTTTTCCACAAAACCCAAAATAAATATGGATAAATACAGCAAAAATTAGCAATAATTAAATATGGATAAATACAGATGGAAATGGCAAAAAAATAAATACCATAAAACCGGGAGCCCTACTTGTAATTCACCCTCACAAGAATTGTGGTTGCTGTTTAAGTAGTGTTTCACTCCCTCAACCATAACCTAATTTCCAACATGAGTCTTGAACCCGGGACCACCATAGGGACTCCAAGGGCTAGTTGACTGGCCGCAGGGACAGAAAAGGCTCCAACCACCTTGAACCCTGCACATGAACTCTGCTTGCTGTGAGTCCTACCCCCCCTCCTCCAAGTGGTGCCATCCCAGTCCGGGACTCTTGAGTGTGGGCCTGAAGGTGCTCTGCCAGCCCATTTGTGGTTCCATCAGAACTAACGCAGTGCGACTCTTAGACTGTCATGCTTAGGGTGGTCTTTCCAGCCAACTTTGGGGTTTGTCATCTCACCCTCCCCTCAATTAATCTTTGCGAGAGTCCTTCTATACCTCCCCACGGAGTATGCTTGAGACTTCATTAACTCCATTCCTCAAGCACTAGGTGACAAAGCTTCACTGTTTTAGGAGATTTCAACATTCAGTTGGAGAACTATTCTGAGAGCCTAGTATCTAAACTATCTGACTCACTTGTGGTAGTTGATCTAATAACAACTCTAATGGCTACAGAATAGATGTTATATTCTCTAACACTGTGCTAAGCGTGGCAGGATAAAATATGTTCCCGGTGTGACCACTTCATACTACCTTTTTCCTGGCTCTGGACTCCTCCAAAGAATCCAGGGACAATGGGGCTCCCCCATAAGAACCGCGCCTGGAATAAGTTGGACTAGATTCCACTAAACCTACACTAAATGGGGAAGTAATGCTAGATGAGGTTGGAGTGAATTACTGGCTCATGGAGGCTGCTTCAATAGCTGCCTCAGAAGTCAATGAAAGGACCCTTAAACACAAACAGTCTGCTCGCTGGTTCACAAGGAATTTATTAGAAGAAAGAAAGCACTGTAAAAGGTTGTAACAAATATGGAGAAGACAATATGATGAAACCGACAAATGCCAGTACAAATGGGCTCTGAGCACATATCACATTAATCTGAAACTAGCACATTGCACTTTTTATTCCCACACAATTGAGAAAGCAAATAATAACTCAAAGGAAATTTTTCAAATTGTATCAGATCTTTCTGATCCCAAAGGCACTGCACCCCCACTTGAAACAAGTGCCTCCCTTTGATCCCAACTGAGCACATTCTTTGAAGAAAAAATCCTAAAGATACAGGACAACCTCTTAGTTATGCAAAACACTGCACCCTTGAGCAATACAAACCAACTAATGTCGAGGGCACAGGGCAAATTGCTGCAGTTTATCCCTCCGACAACCAACAACATGGAAGTTTCTTCACTGAAAGCAAATCTGGCTCCCCATTGGATCCTCTCCTCCCCCCCCCCCCAAGTAATGAGGATGATAGGGAACAGCCTGGGCCCTATCTAACAGGATCTCTTTACCACATCCCTACACTCTGGGTTAGTACCCCCGCGTTGAAAAGTGAAAATGTCATTCCCCTATTAAAAAAAACCAATACAGACCCAAAAACACTCTCAAACTTCAGACACATCTCATTGCTCCCTGGGGTCTCAAAGATTATAGAAAAATGTGTAAACACCCAGCTAACGTCATTCCTAGAATCCTTTAAACTCTTCCACCCATCACAATCAGGCTTTAGGGCCCTCCATAGTGCAGAGTCAGTACTCATGGAGATTACAGACACCCTCAAATTCACACTGGATGCTGGACACAATGCTGCACTGATTCTGTTAGATCTCTCAGTGGCATTTGACACGATCTCGCATGAGATCTTGCTACAATGTCTTGCCTACATTGGGGTGGAGGGGAAGGCTGTGGCATGGCTGATCTCCTTTTTAGAGCACAGGGAACAGGCAGTATGGCTCAAGCCATTCTTCTCCGAAGCCAAAACCAACAAGTATGGAGTGCCGCAGAGCTCAACCAGAAAAGACCCACTGTAGTGTGCACCACTCCACTCTGTTCTCTGCTCTTAACTTTGCTCTGTGTGCCTGCAGCCTGCTTCCAATACACGTCTGGGCGACAGCTACACTTTGGACATACTCTCTAGACAGCCACAACACAGGAAGGGCTGGGTGTGACAGGGGATACATCTGCACTCAACTGCATACTGCTAGTCTTCCTGGGCAAGGAGAGGTAGCTCACATTTACATCTGAATAGGTTGTGTCCTGCCCTCACACGAAGGGCTGATTTACCCCTTCATGGTAGTCTAGTGCCAGGGTGGGGCTGAAAGGGCTCCTTGTGCACTACAGAGAAACCATTTGAAGCCTCCCCCTACATCCAAGGCACTTTGGAGTATAAGTACCAGGGCCCTGGCCCTATCAAATCAGTACACTATCGAACCTGAGAAGAACTCTGCTGGAGTAAAGGCTGCTGTGCTGAAAGGATTGCCACTTTGATGTGAATGACTGTTCTGAGTAACTGCTTCTCTGCTTTGCTGAGCTGCCCTGCTGCCTGCTGACCTCTGCCCTGCAGAGGACAAGGACTGGACCCATCCCACTTGAACCCATAGTGACTCCAAGGGTCTGCTTGCTTGCCTCCTCTGAACTCTCAGGGACACAAAAGACTTGTTGCAACTCTCCTGGTGCTGCTGGACTCTGCCATCTGTGAGTTCTCTTGCCTGAGGTGCCCCCTCTAGTCCTGGGCCTCAGAATTGGGTTTTGCAGCTTTTTAATCTTCAGCATCGATGCAGCAGTGACTTTGTGTCAGTCAGAACTGACACCTTACCCTTCGACGCTGACACAGGAGCAGCTCGACAACAGTGACTCCACAGCCGGTATGGCTCAATGGCGATGGACAGCTCGGCTTGCATCGACACAGGACCTGCATTGCAAAGGGGTTTGTCGACCAAGCTTCCATCGATGTCATGGATCGGCCCCGACGTTCGCCTCCATCCACGGATCAATGACGACGTGGCACCTCCTCAACTCGGATCTTCGATGTCGACACTTTGGTCCATCCAAGGTATTTCTTCTGCATGGCCTGTCTGAGTCCTGTAGCCGGCCTGCCGCCAATCGCTGTCGCCCTGTACTTTGACTTATATTGGTCCCTCATGACCTCACGTAACCTTCTGACCGCTGGTGACTTCTAAGTACTGTTTTCACTTTAATCTTTAAAAATTCATATCTCGACTTCTACTTATTGGATTTTTGTCGCTTTGGTCTTATTTTAATCCGATAAATCTTCTCTATTGCTCTAAGCTGGTGTGGAGTATTTTTGTGGTGAATGCAATGATTTACTGTAATTTAAGCATGTTGCCTCTTAATTAAAGCATTACTGATCTATGCCAAGTTACCAGAGGGTAAACACAGGTTAATTTAGGCTGTATATCTGACTTACCCTGACTATAGTGGTGATCCCTACTTGGACAGGGTGCAAATCTAATTTCTAACAGCCTGCTTTACCGCGCAGCTCCACATTGAAACGGCTGCAGCGCAGTGCATCCCTGACACATCCCCGATGCAGGACACTGCTGCTCCTAAAACCACCTCTCCGTGATACATCCTCAACCCAGGACCTCGCATTGCAGCCCCGCAGCTCCTTGGAACCACCCCTGTACGACCCATCATCGATGCAGGACCTTGCATTGCAGCGCAGCTCCTCAGAACAACAGCTGTGCAATGCATTCTTGACCTGGGATATCACAATGATCTGCAACCAGGATTTAAGGTACTTTGTTCAGAGGGCCTACCTTGGACCCTGTAATCGGCCAGTGCTCCATTGCAGTTGGCCTAAACGTTTGACTTTGTCCCGGTCCAGCGTGACCAGATAACCACAGATTACTATTTGTGCTTTTAAGCACTACTTTTATCTAAATCTTTAACATTGCATATTTCCCACTCAACTGATTGTATTTTTGTCATTTTGGTGTCAAATAATGTTATAAACATTTACTCTATTTTTCTAAATTGGTGTGGGATTTTTCTGGTGTTGTGTTTTCACTCCATTACTGTTTGTGTGCTGCATAAATACTTTACACGTTGCCTCCAAACAGCAACCCAATTTCCTACACTCAGGGATCCTCCAGGAGCCCTATGCTGTGCTGTTTAACGTTTATGTGTCCCCCTTTCTAAAACTGCCAGTGCTACTTTCTAATTCTGATAAAAGCAGTTCAAGGGTGGGATTTCTGGAGCAGATTAGTTAAATCAGGAGGTAGCAAAGTTGAAGATTCAAGTCTCACTCCTGGAGGGTGATGTGATGTAAACACTTATTTAATCTAGTCTGAGCATCTCTCAAAATCCATTGTCAGCACAGTGTCCTTCTTTAAAAAAAAAGAAATACAACTGACTTTTTGTTACAATTAAAAGATATTCCTAGTAATTTCAGGATACGCCATATGGTATGGTACCAAAATATTGTTGTTACAATCTAGTCTGACAAAAATAGTGCCTCCTAAATTTCATTTATAAAAATATCGCCCATTGGAGCTAAGAGTAGAAAATGTCCTCCTAATGGCACAATATTTTTATGAATGATAGTTAGGAGATAATATTTATGTCATAGGATATTTTTGGTATAAGTATCCTGAAATACAGCTGTGCATGCAATATAAGCAATTGTGATATGATGCAAGTCCCAACACTTGCGTGAGTTGCACATTTCAGCTTGTTAACTGGTTCCATTTATGCGTCTATAACTTATGTATATTTAAGGTGCAGGATCCCAAAGCACATTATCCTTTTGTGAATGCGGCAATTGCTGGCAGAATGTATCTCGCCCCGCTAAAGTAGGTCATGTCGTAGAGTCTAACTTCCATCTAAAACCTGTTTGAAAATAAATTATGTCAGGCTTTCCAGGGTCTGACTTTGTTTTAGACAGAATTAGTTGATAAAGTGATTTAGAATACATGGAATTCTGAAATCCCTGTATACAAGGTAGTCTCTAATTTCTCTATAATCGGTGACTTGTGACTCACCCAGTTGCTGATTATAAAGAAACGACGTCAGAACTCGACTATTATAAGTTTTCACAGTTGAATTCTGATGTCACAATGCCTGCTTCCAGAGCCGAGGTGAAAGGCAGGTCAGGTAACGGAGTGTAACTGTAGCAGTTGTTTAAAGCAACATGTCGATCTGTTTGTAAAAAATAGGTTTTTGATGTGTTTAATTTTGCACTAGTGTTTTTATTTTTTATTCTTCATGTTTACAAACATGCTCGCTCTTTCATATGAAAGAGGTATGCACCAAGCTTTTAAGTGGTTTGTGGGAAAGGTGATGGTGTGACCATGTATTATAAGGAATAATGTACCCCCTGGCATACATGATAAGGATATTGCAAGTAACCTAGGAGGTTCATAACCCTATAAAGGAACTCGGTCTTCGGCCTGGTTCCTCTATATGATTATGGAACTCCTCAGTGACTTGCAGTATCCTTATAATGTATGGCAGGGGGTACTTTATCCCTTATATTTTATACCCACAGTCGAATAGAAAACAGTTATCACCAGCTAGTTGGTCCTTGTTTCCAGGCCCCATCTCTAATGCTGTAAATGCACAGTTTTGAAGTTTAATAATCTCATTAAAAGCTTACCAACATTTCGGATACAAAATGAAACCGGGCAGTCAATGCACTGGCAACCTAGCTAGGTGCTGAAATTAAGTTAATGAGGCAACAATGAAAAAGCCTTGCTGAAAGTCAGCATTTCTCATTGCCATGCTAATTCTCTGGGTATGAGCAGGGGGTTTCGCCTAAAAGAACAAGAGCTTCTGCAGGTTTTGTTTTAGAAGAGCAAATTCCCATCCTTCCAATATGGAAGGTCATGTGGGACTTGTTCAGTAGGCATCTGTTGCTAATCTCTTTGCTGAACATCAACACATGCAATGCAGAATTTTCTTACAAACGAGCTCCTTAAAGCAAAATTTCTGAAATACAGCTGTGCGCACAATGTAGACAATTGTGGTATGATGCAAGGCCCAACACCTGCGTGAGTTGCAGATTTCAGTTTGTGAACTGGCTCCAATTATGTGCCTGTATAACTCATGTGTATTTGAGGTGCATGATCCTGGAAGCATGTTATACTTTTGTGAATGTGGCAATTGCTAGCAGGTTGCATCTCGCCCTGCTGAAATTGGTAATTTTGTGCAGCCTTACTTCCATCCAAAAGCTGCTTTGAAAAGAACATGTGTCAGACTTTTCAGGCTCTGACTTTGTTTTAGACAGAATTAATTGATAAAGTGATTTAGAATATATGGGATTCTGTAATCCCTGTATAAACGTCAGTCTCTAATTTCTTTATAATTGGTGACTTGTGATGCACCCAGTCGCTGATTATAATGAAAAGATGTCAGAACTCGACCAATATTCGTTTTTACAGTTGAGTTCTGATGTCACAATGCTTGCTGCCAGCAGCCAAGGTGAAAGGCAGATCAGGTCATGGAGCATAATTGAAGGAGGTGTCTAAAGCAACATGTTGTTTTCTATCTTCTGCTCTTTTAACAGCTTACAATGACAAGCAGAGAGAATATGTTTATTTTTTGCACACCTTAGATAGAGAAAAGCTAGAATCTTTCTGCATGCTTCTACACATTCTGAGCTACTGCAGCTTTTTTTAACTGACTTGTATTGAACTGTTTCTAATATCTGTTTGCAACAAATAGGTTTTTGATGTGTTTAATTTTGCACATAGAGATTTTATTTTTATTCTTTGTGTTTGCAAACATGCACGCTCTTTCATATGAAAGAGCTATGCACCAAGGTTTTAAGTGGTCTGTGGGAAAGGTGATGGTGTGACCATGTATTATATGGGATAAAGTATCCCCTGGAGTACATGAAAAGGATATTGCAAGTCACCTTGGAGCTCCATAACCCTATTAAAGAACTCAGCTTTCGGCCTGGTTCCTCGATATGGTTATGGAACTCCTTGTTGATTTTCAATATCCTTATAATGTACAGCAGGAGGTACTTTATCCCTTATATTTGGTACCCACTGTGGAATAGAAACACAAGTATCACCAGCAGGTTGTTCTTTGTTTCCAGGCCCCCACATATAATGCTGTAAATGCAACGTTTTGTAGTTTAATCATCTCATTAAAGGCTTACCAACATATCTAATACAAAATGTACCCGGGCAGGCAGCACACTGGCAACCTAGTTAGGTGCTGAAATTAAGTTCATGAGCCAAGAATGTAAAGGCCTCGCTGAAATTCAGCATTTCTCATTTCCATGCTATTTCCCTATGTCTGAGCAGGGGATTTTGCTTACAAGAACAAGAGTAGCTGCAGGTTTTGTTTCAGAAGAACGTATTCCCATCCTTCCAATATGGGTGGTCATGTGGGACATGTTCTGTAGGCATCTGTTGCTAATCTCTTGCTGAACATCAACATATGCAATGCGGAATTTTCTTACAAACGAGCTTCTTAAAGCAACATTTTGCCTATTTTGTTAAAGGCTTTATAGAACAAGATAGAGAGAACAGGAGGCAAGAAGATAAGAGGCGAGATATTGGCTTTGTCAATGTTTTTAGCCACGTTGTATAGCAGCATAGAGGAAAGTAAAGAAAAAAAAGTGGTATGACACAGCCAGCACTGGCCACGTTATATCGACTGCTTTTTTTTGGTACTTTTGGCTGATGCTTAGCTTTGAAGGCAGTCATGGCGATAACATGGTTTCACGGTTAGATATGAGGCTTGACGGCTGCTTGTGATTGCAGCGTTTCACTAAAAACTGTTCCCTTCTTGTGTATGTAAACAAATTCTGAGTGAAGCACCAAACAGGGAAATCGAATGATACTTGTTTATGTAGGGCCCCAGGAACAAAACATAATGAGTTGTGAGACGAGCCTATACCCCCTCTAGAGGTTCAGTTTATTCTGCAAACAATAGGGCAGCCATGTTATTTCTAAAGAACGTTCACACCCATAAAGACTAATAAGGGCTGCTGCACTACTCCTGACAGGCATGGAATTTGAGAAAATAGAATGGGTGGTCCTGTTTCAATAGATTAAATAGAGATAAACCCTCCAAAGTGCGATTTTATGGTCAGATTAAGATGAAGAATATATCTGAGGGTAAAATGAGAGGAGCTAATGGGTCCTCGGAATATTGAAGGATTTTTTTTTCGATGTTAAATTTGTTTACATTGTTTTACATTAATCCGAGTCTGGTGGCTCAATGGGCTAATGCATGCACTACAGGGAAATGTGTTTCACCTCATTGTCATAGGTTCAAATCCTGACAGGTCATCTCAAACTGTCACTCTCTAGAGGTCGATTAAATGAGTACCACTGAGATGCCTAACAATAAACAACCGTTATTCACTGTTGAGTTATCCACGGCTCAGCATGCACTATACTAATTATTTTGTAATATTAAATGACAAATTATATTTTTGATCATTCTTTTTGTGTTCAGTGATCTGCAGTTAGCATTTTTTTAAACGTGTTTGATATGAGTCTATTGCGTGAACAAGGGGAAATGGGAGGCGGTATAGTACCTCAATCACAGCACGAGCAGTGGATGGGCACTAATTAACTTTAATCAATCGGTGCTTGGTCCATGCACCACAGAGAGAATGGAAGTGACACTGTGGCCTGCACTTACCAATTAGGAGACAGCAAAGAAGAGTGGCACTAAGACCAACCAATGGTAAACAATGGGTGCGCTGCAAGCCCTGTATTGTAAACAATAGTGTCTCGCAAGCGAGAGGGAATGCAGCGCACAAACTGTCGCAGCCTCAACCCTAAAAAAGTTATAGGATGCTGGGAACTACCAGCTATTCAGAGACCTTACAATAAGCTTTAGAAAAATGCCTAGCGAGCGTGCTGTGATCAGTCACAATGGCCAGTTGACTGATGGAGTGTACAATCACCTGACATGTGAGCAACTAGAGGCTAAATATAAAATAAACTTCTAGTTTATCTGTGCCAGCAAATAAGAGCATTATCTGTAGTAATTTTAACTGATGTTCACTGGAAAGAACAACAGTTCACCACAGCCATGAATAGCTTCACGAGGGATGCTGCTTGGCCCCCTCCATTGTATAATTTAGCCCCAGGAAGCGGTGGCAATGAACCCCCTACATTTATTTATTTCAGCCCCGGGAAGGTGGCGGTCCCCGAGGCTGCGGGGGGCTGTGTGTTCCCAGGCATAAATTTTATATATTTTGCCCATATATATTTTTATAATGCCCTGGGGAAGTGGCGGTCCTCTGGGCTGCGGGGCGGGGGGGATGCACGAGCCTACCTGCATTAATTTATCATGGGGAGGTGAGGAGGTGGCAGTCCCCGGGAGGCCCAGCGGACCCGCCCGCATATATATTTTTATAGTGCCCAGGTGGGGGAGGGGCAAGTGGAGGTGCCTGGGGCCACGGGGGGACGCATGGGCCCCGCACATTAATTTAACTTAATTTCCCGCCAGTTCCCGGGCCTTTCATAAGCCATAGGAGGGGGGCCCTGTGCGCCTGCCCCCTTTATATATTTGCTTGCTCATGCCCCAGCCCGGGACCTGGCCCACCCAGGGGCTTATTAGTAAAGGAGCGTGGGAGCCTTCACTTCTTTTTTTTATCTCCCACGTAAATGTTTTTTTTTAAATGCTCGTTTTGCCCTGTGGATACCCCCCCAAGAGACTTGAGGGTCAGGGTATTCTTACCCTGCCCCCATCTCTTTTTAAAAAACATTTTTGTGATGGCTACCACACTTCCTGGTTGAAGTGTTGGCAGCCAATCACATTTGAGCACGGGGAGTGTCGGATCCTCAGAGGATCTGTGTCCCTATATATATAAATTTGAATTTCCCTTAATATTTCCAAAACTGCTGAACAGATTTACACCAAATCATAAAAAGGCACTTCTCTTGACCACTATTTACCTTTCTGCCAAATTTGGTGTAATTTCGTTTAGCGGTTCGGGCTGTAATCATGTGTAAAGCTCCTATGGGAATTAAGATGGAAAAGTGAAGTAACTGTGATTTTATTCCCATACTTTCATATGGGGATTCTTGGAACAAAACATACATATACATTGAGGGGTAGTCAGGTACATTGCTCGGCGATATAGACACGCTACTAAAATACCAGATACCCATTGATGCAAACAACATATAACAATGAAGAAATGTTTGTGTTTCTTGTATTTAACTTTACAGCCTCAAAAAAGTGGGTCTATTTGTGAAACATGTGTCACCTGTTTTTTGTTGCATCCAGAATGGACTGTTGGTAGATATGATTTTACATGGTGATATGATAAATATATGTGATGGTATGTAAGGCTTATTCCCCAAAATAAACAAAAGCAACAGTGCAAAAGACTATTTATTGGACTACTTATATTTTGGTCCTATTGTAAAAGGACGCTTGCATAAAGGTGTCTCTAAGAAACTGTCATTGGAAATAAAACATGTTGGGAATCATGCAAGCCACATCACCCAGTATTTCCTTCGGTCTTTAGTTTTCAGAAATGTTGGAGTTCGTAAATTTTCTTTGTTCCAAACTGACATCAGGTCAAAAAGTGCACCGTTCTCCCTAGATCGTCCTCCTTTAAAAACATTCCCTCGTGCATAGTGTGCATTTACCCATGTTCACAGTCAGAGAAAACCCACACATGTCTGAAACACAGATTTGGTGAAGCCTTGGCAAGGAAATGTTCCAACTAGAAGAGTCTTTGTTGAAGAATGTGCTGTCCCGGCAAGCAAGTCAAAGTAAGGAAAGTTTGTCACCCAGTGATAGAAATCTTAGGATGAGTAGATGTTGAAAATATATGGTTGCGGTAGGTATCCAGACAGCGGAGAGGTAAAACATGCAATTAAAAGACAGGTAATCGCGTGTGGGCACCCCTTCACCCATAAAAAACCCATACTTACATAGTACCCCCACTCTTAGGAGACCCGGAACACAGATATGGGCCCAGTCTTGGCAAGCATATATTGCTTCATGGGTGAGATGGGAGGGAATCATCATGTTTTGGAAAAAATGCTAACAATCTGACAAATGTCATGTTTAGTCTGCTCTCCTGGCCAGCCAGTGCAAAGGAGGTCTGATACCCAGCAATAGAAAACTTGGGCAGTGTAGACATTGAAAACACATACATTTGTTGTGGGTTTGTTTAATGAATCCACCTTTTCTGTGTGTTCACCCCAGATTATTCACGTTTTGCTGGACTCAATTTTTGCTGGTATTAGGACTTTGTGAGCAGTGACACTGCCATTCAGTGCTAGATTGCCTGTGTTTTCTCCTTAAGACACGTACTGTGCATTAGGTGTACATAGTCGGCTTATTTAACAATCTTGTATGGCCATGCTAAATGGCACAGAAAATGCACCAATGGGATGGAAGTTAAATGTAATATGTGGCCTTAAGGGTACATCTACACCACCTAAGTATATACCAAAAATATATAGCTCCCAAGGGTACCACCAGCCGCGGTCCGACAGGTAACAGCGGTGGGGCGGTGGGGCCATGTAAGGTGGGATTTCGAGGGACGATGCCGAGGGAAAATTAATTATTTATTTTTCCCTCGGCATCGCCCCTCGAAATCCCCCCTTACCTGGCCCCACCGCCCCACAGCTGTTACCTGCACAGACCGCGGCTGGGTACCACTGTGCTCTGGCTAACATACAGTTGAAAAATCAATGCTGTAACCCACTGAAGGAAAAGTGCCCTTGTCATGTTTGTAAATATGTTTTTATATATTAATAAGTCACCCCGAAATTTTCCTTCATAAGGAGATGTTTAACATATATTGTAAGTAACACACTACATATTAGAAATACTGTTTGCTCACAGTGAGTAAATCACCAAATCTGTTTTTTCTATGTAGGTTGAGCTAGATTTTCCATGACTAGGTCTAGGTGCAATTACAATATTTATTTTATGTCTCCGATTGGGTAAATTTTAGCAAAATGATTAAGAGTTATTTTGCACTCAGTTACAAAAATCTAGTTTAATATTAAAAATTGATTTTTGATAACTTTAGTGGAAAAATAACTTTCTAAAAGTGTACTTTGTGCTGCTTGAACCACAAACTGGTTTAAACCAATTTGGTCTCTCAGCTCCACTGCAGATGCTCAATATTCAATTTTGGCTGAAAGTTCATTACCTTGCTGTCAGAGGGCAATGGTATGGCCTCTGGGCCCAGAAAATAGGTGTGTTGTAACTGGTCACTTATGAAGGATTATCCACCTGGGAGGGGAGTTTTCACACTAGTGTTTCTGACTTGGAGAGTCAAAGGGTTGATGGGATCTACTTCCATTTATTCCAAAGATCCTCCTAGATTTTCAGGCACCAAACCCAGCTGTATTGATAAACAGTTCTTGTCCCTGATAGAGGAGAGGTAAACACATCAAAATAAGGGAGTGGCTATGGGAAAGCCAGAGCCCCTCCAGGTGGAAGAAGGGGTTAACCATTTTGGATTTAGGGCTTCTGGGATTTTTTAATTATAAAGTGAAGATGAAGTAATGCAAAAGGAGGTGGGCACATGGCGAGAAAGTAGACAGACTCGGTTGGAAAAATTCTCCAACCACTGACTAGTACACATAACAGGATTAACACCTCTCCACTGCCTCCTCAGTGTACTCCTGGAACTGGGAAGACAATGTCTAAAGAAAAAATACCCTTCTGTTTGAAAGGGACTGAAGGACTCCTGAATCCTGAATCCTACTGTATCCCAGGATCTAGAACTGCTCTTCAAGGGTCAGGTGGCGAACTCTGTTTGCCTGCTCCAGGGATACCAAAATCAGAAGGACTCCTTACATCAAGAGCACCCAGCTGACCACAGAGGGTTCAATCCAGTAGGAGCAGCGGCGTCACTAGGGTTGGTGTCACCCAGTGCGGACACCTTTCCCAAATGAGACTATTTAGTAAATAGTCTCATTTGGGAAAGGTGTCACCCCATGTGATGGTGTCACCTGGGACACCATCACATGGGGTGACATCTTTCCCAAATGAGACTATTTACTAAATAGTCTCATTTGGGAAAGGTGTGACCCCATGTGATGGTGTCACCCGGTGCGGTCCGTACCCCTCTAGTGACGCCACTGAGTAGGAGGACTGTCTGGAGAGAGACCTTTTGCCTAGAAGCTTGTGTTGATGACTAAGGTGCTTGCAGGAGTGATCAGAACAGACTTTTTCAGAAGTTGGAGAAAAGTGGGCAATTAATTCCACCTCAGTAAAACAGAGACAAAAAGCTAAATCTTACCCAAGGAGGGCACTTACAAGGCAGGAAAGAAATCCAGGTTCATCCAGCTCTGGGATTTAGGCCAAGCTGAAAATGAGTTCAACTGGAAATTGCGGTAGAAGGCATCCAGCCTGGTTTAGCCCTGAGCGGCTACAGCTTTCAGGCTTGCCCAATTGGAATATTTTAAGAACCAAAAAACTAAATCCATAGATAAAACTTTTGACCAGTGCAAGGCGGCAAATCTATTGCAGACGCTACAAAATCTAACTTTGTCCCACTCAGAGCTTTTGCTGCCTTCAGACTTACACCTTACCCAGTTGGGAGACTTTGACTTCCAAATGATAGAAGGTAAAAACTTTGACCTTGTGTTAGAAATGTGGTGTCTAGTTGGCAGTGGTTTGCACTCTGTTCAAGTAACGTCAATATATCTTCAAGCCTTCCACAATATGATTCATGTTTGTGTCTAAATATAGAATAACTAATAATGTTTTTTTGTTTTTAGCTGTATATAACAAAAATCATTTTTGAATGGGTGTGATGTTCTTTCTGCTGTACATACACTTAAACGGCTTTATCATAGGCTTTCCTTTGTATCAATGTATGTTAAGGACAACTTTTAAACAGCTGTTTAACTAATTTTTCAAAACCTTTTAACTTTAGTACTTTTTTCAATATTGTATAAAAAATAAAAAAACGTACATGTTATTTTGAATAGAAATATTCTTGTCTTATTGTTTATTTTTGACCAATGTGTATTGTTGCATGTTTGGTCGATATTTGCATGTCTGCAGACTCATGTGAAAAGTCTTGCTCAAGAATGTTTTCAAATTCATAGCTGTTTTTCCCTGCTCTTGGTAAGTCATTTGTATGCAGGGGGCCCCTTTTCCCTAAAATAAGTGACCCACACTCTAGTCAGGGTAAGGGAGTCACACAGCTAAGATAACCCCTGCTCACCCCCATGGTAGCTTGGTACGAGCATTCAGGCTTATCTCAGAGGAAATGTGTAAAGCATTTGTGCAAACACACACAGTAGCAGAGTGAAAACACTACAAAATGAGTCCACACGAGTTTAGAAACAATAGCCAGTATTTATCTGAATAAAACAAGACCAAAACAACAAAAAGCCAACATACAGAAGTAAAGATATCACTTTCAAAAGGTTAAGTAAGTTCATTCTGTAGAAATTATAGATGCGTCGAAATCAAAGTCGAAGTCAATTCCTTAATCCCAGGGGAGGTGAGGTGTCAGTTCCGTACTGCTAGGCAGGGGAAGTGTTGCGTCAATTCCTTACTGCAAGGGAAGATGATGTGTTGATCTTCGGACATGCGGCCTCAGTTCCTTACTTTGACCCAGCATCAATGGAGAGACGGCGTCGAGGGACGGTGCATCGGAAATCCAGATGTGCTGTGTCAATGCGGCAGCGGCGAAACAGGCACTACGTCCATTCTTCAGCCACGGTGCAGGCATTGCGCCAATTTTGCAGCTACGGTGGAGGGACTGCGTTGGAAGCGGAGAGGGGTGCCACGGACCTTGGTGACACAGTACTCAGGACTCACGATGCGGGGATCTTTCATCCACGAAGCTGGTGATGTACCGATTCTTCGTCTGCACTATAGGTGCAGCATCGATTCTTCAGCCACATGGAGGTGCTGCATCGGAAAAATGTGCACTGAGAGTTGATGCATGGATTTTCTGTTCAGGTCACCAGATTCTATTTCCAAAGACCTGGAACTTGATTTGGCATCAGTTGGCAAGTCAGGGCTTTAAACAGAAGAGCCCAGGCACTGGTAGGTGAAGTCTTTGATGGCCCTGAGACTTCTTAGCAGGAGGCAAGCATGCCAAGCCCTTGGGGAACTTTGGAAGCAAGATACAGAAAGCAAAGTCCAGTCTTTTCACTCCCAGGACAGAAGCAGCAGGCCAGCACAACAAAGCAACAGGCAGAGTGTCAGTCCCTCCTACAGCATCCAGCTCTTCTTTCTGGCAGAACGTCTTTTAGTCCAGAAGTGTTCTGATGTTAGAGTGTCCAATACTTATAACCCTTTCTACCTTTGAAGTAGGCAAGCTTCACAGGAAAGTCTTTGTAGGCACAAGACCCTGCCTTTCCCCGATCTGGCTCCAGACACATAACACGGGGTGGAAGTAGCTTTGTGTGAGGACAGGCACAGCTTTATTCAGGTGTCAGTGACAACTCCTCCCACCACTATAGCTAAGGAAGGCCCATCAGCCTTGTGATGGTCCATCAGGATGCAAGGTAAACCTCAGCTCCCCTTGTATGACTGTCTAAAGTGAATGCACAAGAGCCCAACTTTCAACCAAACCCAGACGTGGATTCTACAGACAGGCAGAGGCACAGAATAGTTAAGCAAGAAAATGCCCACTTTCTAAAAGTGGCATTTTCAAACATGCAATTTAAAAACCAACTTCACCAAAAGATGTATTTTTAAATTGTGAGTTCAGAGACCCCAAGCTCCAAATCTCTATCTGCTCCCAATAGGAAATAACGCTTAAAAGATAATTCAAGCCAATCCCCATGTTACCCTATCGGAGAGATAGGCCTTGCAATAGTGAAAAACAAGACTAGCAGTACTTCACTATTAGGACATGTGAAACATACCAGGACATGTCCTACCTTTTAAATACATTGCACCCTGCCCCTGGGGCTGCCCTGGGCCTACCTTAGGGGTGACCTACATTTAGTAAAAGGTAAGGTTTGGGCCTGGCAAGTGGGTCCACTTGCCAGGTTGAAATGGTGGTTTAAAACTGCACTTACAGACACTGCAGTGGCAGGTCTAAGACATGTTTGCAGGGCTTATCATGTGGCTGGCACAATCAGTGCTAGAGGCACACTCGTAACATTTGATTTACAGGCCCTGGGCACACCTTGTGCATTTTACTAGCGACTTACTAGTGAATCACATATGCCAATCGTGGATAAACCAATAACCAATACAATTTAGATAGAGAGCACATGCACTTTAGTACTGGTTAGCAGTGGTAATGTGCCCAGAGTTCTAAAGCCAACAAAAATAGGTCAGAAAAAATAGAAGGAAGAAGGCAAAACGTTTGGGGATATGCCTCCAAAAAGGGCCAGGTCCAACACCGTGGCAACCCTGTTTGGTATATGACCTAGTTGCTTTTTGCCTTAAAGATTTAAAAATCCATGTCACTGGATCCTCTTATCTGGATTTGATGAATTTGTCAACTTTCATATTGTCCCTTTTGTTTTCAATTGGTTTGGTAATTGTATTGTGCTATTTTGTTGAATTTAAAATTGTTTGTACTGTTTGACCTTAGCATGCATTTCTGTGAGGAACTGGCTGCAGTTTGTGCAGTAGCTAGCAGGAGATGAGTGGACTTTCTACTGGAACTGTGCTTTAGGGTCTTTGGACAAAATATTGTAGAAAATATATCATGTGGAGTCAAAATATCATCTCAAGGAAATTAAGGGCAAACATATTGTGACTGTATTTGTCTACTGGTAAGCATAGATTCACTATCCATAACTCCACATCTATGTACCTTGATGATGCTATAAATCTTCAAGGTACGTAGATGTGGAGTTAAGAATAGTAAATCTATGCTTAACTTTTTGCGCTTACCTTCTCGATATTTTTGACGCAATATTCTGCCCACACAATATTTATGACATCAATATTCTCTCAGACAGCCTGCTTTAGACTAACCAGGTTGTGTTCAAGTAGTTAACAGGGCTACCCCCTTCCCGTGTTAAAAACCCAATTCCTGACATTTTCTGTACAGTCCTGGGATGATCTCAGTTACTCAAAACCAGTATTCCACGTTCAGCTACTTTCTAAATTTCCTAAGTTTACTGCACCCAGATTATTGCCTGTGGGCACCTCGAATACACAGAATCTTGATATCCCATACATGTCTAGTACCCTCTTGCTCAAGAGACCCATGTAAAGAAAGTTGTGGGTCTGGACTTGGCAGAGATATGTTCTTGCTTAAGAGAGGCTGGAGGCAATTACTATGTTTTGGGTAAAAATGCTGAAAATCTGACAAAAATCACGTTCTCTTGTTCAGCATAGTCTACTGGCCACACAGTCATGGCAAGGGAAGTCTGGCTTGTGCCCCTGGATTCCCTAGGATGCTCAAAATCAGAAAATGTATAGTTTTTATCCTCTCCATAGAGTCCGGAATTTGATATATATAATCAAATAAAAAGTACACCATAAACAGTCATTTGGCCACAATTTGGTGATATGCTTTAACATTACATAGTTGTGGAGACTATGGTTCCTAACAAAAACACATATATTTGTTATTGTCAGATTTCAGACATTCAGGGCAATTGTTTCTTCAGTCCTTGATGAACATTTCTGGATATATGCTTGCATATCCTGACATATGCGTCCATTTAAGAAATGCAACAAGATATTAACACATTAGATTAAAAAATGAAGGCACAGCCACATTTTCCATTATACCTCAGGTTGTAGTGAGCTATTGATGGGGTGTTTACACTGATAGGTAGCTCTGAATGAGCCATTAAACATATATAGTTTGCATGGATGCACAAAGAAACCAAAGAGATGTATGTATTTGAACAACCCATCATCAATATTTTTTAAAACATCTTCTGCACAGTGACAGTCAAAGGGTTAATAATATTTGATATCTCAGTTTAAATTAAACAGTTAGCTATGCTATTTCAAGGGTCAATATTATAGCCTTACAGCACACTGCCGAGGGTTATACCAGTTGTTAAAGGCCCTGAACCCGAGTTATAGGACTGAGCCGCAGGCGAGGGCCTATAACGAGGGAGAGGGCCTTTAACAGCAGATATAGCCTGAGGCAGAAGGGCTGTAAGGCTAGTAGAACATTCCACCCGATAAGTGTAGAATGTTCTAAATTAAAAAGGGAGAAACACAAACACAAGCATTGGAATGTTGGAGCAAAATGCTTATCCAGCCATTATAAGCCCGGAGCCACTCCATTGTTTTCAATGGAGCTCTCAACATTCCAATGTTCTAATATAGCCTTAGAGTCCAACATAGTGGGCTCTACCGGCCATTGAAGGCCCGCTCCAGCGTTAAAGACCCGAGCCGAAGGTGAGGGCCTTTAACAAGGAAACGGGCCTTTAATGGCCAGTAGAGCCCGCTACGGAGGGCTCTAAAGCTATTAGAACATTCTGCCCCTAGAGGTCTGAATGATCTAATTTTTAAAACAAAGCCTCATGGAGCCCGAGGGGGTAGACATCCCCTCAGGCTCCTTGCGGCCTTTGTTCACAGCAGCAGCTGTGAACAAACATTAGATTGTTGCTACTCGGGCTTCTACCAGTCATTAGAAGCCTGGGGCACTCCACTGTTTTCAAATGGAGCGCTCAAGATTCCACTATTCTAATATGTTATTAACCTTTCAATACCAAGGCATTGTCTAGAAACCTACCCCCATCATATTATAGAAGCAGATGGGAATCAATGGATATGTCCAAGCAGGAGCAACCTACCTATATTTGATTTAGGTACATAAACATTGAGCGTGCTGTGATTATACTGGCTGTTAAACCTACCCTGGGAAAAATCATTACCACATGATCACTGTTATTTCCTGGGCAAGATGACCTCCCAATTCTGATTTTTTCCAGTCGGCATAGGGATAAGTTATGGAAAGAGCCTTTCTGACCATTAAAATCAGATAACTCTCCAGTTTCAGTCCTGTTTGGACAACAAAACTTCCTTCAGGCTTCTGAAGGAACTTGTGTAGCCAAAAGCCATGATCCGCTGGCAATTTGCATCTGAAATCATGCACCCTTTGAGCCCGATTTTAGATTTTGCTCGGCACCTGTAATAAGGCTGGCACGTTGTAGAGTCATAAAGCTTCTTTTGTAGATTTTGCTTTCTTTTTTGCAAAATTTTACCTTTAGTGTATCACCAAGTGCAACGATTGTTGGCAATATTCTTTCCCTTCTTATAACTGATCATTTTACCTGCATTTATACATGACCCCACAGTCTCTGATTATGATGTACTCCTTCCCACTAATCATGCTTGCTTGTCCTCTGGTGAGTGGAAATGGTGAATGGCCACTAACAAACATTTGTCAAGGTGAATGGTTGGCTTTCTAGTGAGCCAGGGTTTTATGATTAAAATCTGATACGCTAGATTGGAAAGAGATATAGTAGCCCCTGTGGCATCGTGTCATACTTCCTGGGTATGATTATAAATAGAGGTTAAGGTTGAAGACCTAACTAGAGCAATCACAGATGTGCCTTATACCGCTTTCACCTAGTTCCTGGACCTGACCTATTTATCTTTTTCGCAGAATGTACCCCCTGAAGAAGGGCACAGCCCGAAATGCATTGGGGTGATTACATGTTACTGTGATGTAATAATTGAAACGCACATCAAGACGTTATAACAGTTATTTGATCACGTTCTACGTATGAATGCAACAGTTTATTGAATACTTCACGATTGGATTACGAGTGAAATAAACTCTTTCTGAATCCATGGATTAAATCGTATCTATTACATGTTTGTGAATAGCAATCATTTTCGCTAGAGGAGTGCTTACTAGAGACGGCTCTTCCCGAGTGAAGAGCTACCAACCAGCCTTATACCGTTTGGTAACATTCATAGTGATCCAACTTCCATGATCTGCCAAGTGAAAAGGCACTGTAGCTCATTCTGGCACCTTCTTCTTGTTTCTTGATCCAGTGGTGAAAAAAACAGGTGGTGATGCACAGAAAGGGGGAGGTAAGATGCTGTGTTATAGGAAGCATTTTACTGTATTGCTCAGTATTCTGCATATTTTCTCATCATAACATAAAAAATTGCTAGGTACACTCTGTTATCCTGGCGCATTAGGAAATCCCTCTATTGCTCAATTGAGAATGTCCTCACAAATTCAATTTGAACGTTAGAATCCTAGGGCAACAAAAAAATGAGCTGCAAAATAATGACTTGCAGCATGTGGTGTGCATTCTTTATGGTGTCCACATGGTACAATGCAGCAAAAAAAACTATATTTTAGTTTTTTTCCTTCTCTTTTCCTCTGGTCCACTAGTTATGTGACAGAAGTTAAAAAAGGTTATGCTTTAGGTTTTCATGTATCACATAAAAGTGACTAGAGATGGCTCCTGAAATATGAAACAATAACTTGTAAGTAGATTACATTTTTGCAAAAATCCACTTTCAGAGGTACCGGTGATATAAATTCAAGCATTACATAAAGAGCAATGGCGGTTTTAGATTGTTATTTTATATAGATGTTGCGAAATACATTCTGCCTATTTAATACACCTGGATTTTTTTTTATTACTGGGTTTTGGACTTTTTACTGTGGGTGAGTCTCACTAGTTGTGTATCACCCACATTCATCACATGGTAAATGACTGTGTGTGTTTACTGCGTCAGTGTTCACGTTGTAAGATAAGGCTGCTATAACACAGCAAGGGTAAATGACACTTGGCTGGTTACATGTGAACACGTGCACACGCATGTGCACACATGTGTGGGCTGCACAGGTGAGACTATCATTATGCGCAGCCTGGTAACTGCACACAGGTAGCCTGGTGCAGCGAGGACTCTGCAAGGTTAGATATTGACCTGGGGTAGGCCTTATAATATTAGTAAGTAATCATAGGTAAATTCAGTATGGTTTACTGTTTTGTCTGCAATGACAATTTATTATACACATGGGGGAAATCTGCCTTAGAGTGCATTTCACTTCCCTTAGGCCTTGAAAGTCCCAGGAGGTATCAAATCAAATCAAATCAGGGACATTTGTATAGCGCACATATCACTCGGAAGTCTCATAGCGCTTGCAGACGGCTCTGATAGAGTACTCGCTTAGTTGTCGAATAGCCATGTTTTCAACTTTTTGCGAAAGCAGTTATGATCTGAGATAGTACGTAAGTTCCAGGGAAGTTTATTCCAGGAGACAGGAGCAATATAGGAAAAGACCTTCCTCCGTATCTCGCAGTGCGGATTCTGAGGGGTGTGAGAAGGGATTCATTGCTCGATCTTAGCGACCTACAAGGCTGGTACCAACGTAGTTTTTTGGACCAGTACCCCGGGCCTTTTCCATACATGTTTTTATGTGTTAGACAGAGAATCTTAAATAGGACTCTCTGTCTGACTGGGAGCCAATGTAGAGATCTCAGACAAGGGGCAGACGGGGATCTTGGCGGGAGATTCAGAACCAGTCTGGCCGCAGTGTTCTGCAAGATCTGGAGTTTAGTGAGAAGGCCTTCGTTTATTGAGGACAGCAGGGCATTTCCATAGTCCATGCGATTTATTATCAGTCCCTGGACTAATGGTTTCCTGGCCTCCATCGGAATCCATTTGAAGACCTTTCGTATGAAACTGGGGTGGAAAGTGTGCGCCCAGTTCAAATATCAAGGTCTCAAGATCATACATGTACACTTCATGGGTCATCCAGAATTTTCATATTCCTCTGACTCAGCTCAGAATCAGAGCCCAGGCCTTTTTTCACCTAGCTGGGCCCAGCTAATTACTCTGCTCCCCAGCAGAGAGAACAAAGGCATTCCCATACAAAAGGAGTGATTAACAGTGCTTCCCTCAGCTCCTGAGCAGGAAGGGGTGGGGAAGAAAATCTGCATTATCTGTTAATTAACTGTCACACTGTACCAGGCCTGTGACAGCCCAGGCCCACTGGACAAAGGAGGAAGCCCAGCAACTGGAGCCAACACAGGAGGGTGGGTCATATTTGATGTTTTGGTGGGAATGGCCCTGGTAGTGATGTCAGCGAGGGGTTGAGCTGAGCCACCCAGAGGAGATGTGACCAGTGACTTCTAGACGGCATCATCTTGAACTGTCCCAGTAAGCTGTGCCGGAGGGTTGGGAAAGGGGTGAAGAGGTGATGTGGCATGCTAGGATTGGCCAGGGGTGCCTAGCTTCTAGAACTGTGCACCCCCTTTTAAAAAGTCTTGCACAAGGTAAAGAGGCTGCTTTTTGCTGTGCTTTTTACTGAAACTGGATGGCGACAACATCCATGGACATCTAGAAGGACAAACCCCCTGATGCCCTAAAGGAATAAGGACTCTGCCAGAGTCGTCCCTAGGACCAGTGTGTTTTCGTCAAGGGCCAGGGAGGCTGGCTCCCTTAAACCCACCTTTAAAAAAAGAAAAAGCACTGACTGGACAATCTTGTATAGAGTGTTATGATTGCGTGCCAGCAAAGGGTGATTGCTAGCCCACACTACCTCCCCTGAGGAAGCCTTGCTACCCTGAGAGAGTCAAGCGCTTTAACCCAATTTCCTACAATAGGCATATTTTGCAATGACTGGCTTTTGGAGGACGTGTTCTAACCCTGATCTTAGAGTCAATGTGGGAAGCTGGGACAGCTTCTCTTCTGAGTCCAAAGAGCCATAGCCCTCCCACTGTGTCATTCTTCTTGGCCGTGGGGGGCAGAGCTAGCCTCTTAATAGGCCATATGTTATGAATGAACCCAGTGAGACTTCATCTACTCAATGGCAGAGAATTTAACAATATTATTTAAACTTATCACAAAACATCTGGTTATCATCACATTTGACACAGGGAACACTAGAAGGGTCAACAGACAAAGAATATTCCTTTCAAGTATATATTGCGCTCAAGCGAAAATGTTCCTATGACTGGTGGCCTGCATGTGACTGCCAAACAGTTCCATCTGCACCACAGACTACATGGTGCCTGCATAGAAATAATGCT
This sequence comes from Calotriton arnoldi, assembly GCA_963921515.1. Lineage (NCBI taxonomy): Eukaryota > Metazoa > Chordata > Amphibia > Caudata > Salamandridae > Calotriton > Calotriton arnoldi. The sequence goes on from CAWUFW010002886.1 coordinate 1,858,954, forward strand.
GGAACTGTTTCTGAATCAGACATAAATAGCATTGTGAATAAAGGCACAGCTGTAAGTCCGAACCAATGAACTACTTATGACCTTGGACCATGTTAAAAAAGTTATATCTACTCTTGCACTCACAAAAGTACACAGCAACAGTGTTTAAAGCATTCTTCTGTTGAGAAATACTTTAAAAGACATTTCTTTCCATCTGCTCTAGTTTTGTGCATAGCGTACTTCAAGGGCCATATCACGATGGTCTACCCAGGCTCAGCGCGGACTGAGCATTTATTTTTAGGCACCTGCCGTGTGTAAAGTGAATTCATTTAACCCCATATTTCTCTGAGTTATTGCAGTATTTTTGCCATCACAGCTCAGAAACTGAAAGAGGCAAAACCTTCTCACTATTTCAGAGCTATACTGTCCTGAAAATCAAGCCCTAACTCTGAGAAATATCGATTTACATGAATTCACTTTATACACTGCAGAGCATAAAAACAGGCTCTCGAATTTGCGCTAAGCCAGCCCACCTGATCAAAATGGGGCCCCAGGCTGGAACAGGAGGAAAGAACAACCGGAGTGGTGCAGCAAACGTGCCATAATGCTACTTCATCAATCACACAAAAGGTGATGGGAGGAATGCTTGCAATAAGTCCAACCACTGCCAATTGCTCAGGGTAGCATTCAATCCATCATTCTTTTTCCCACAATGCCACCGCAGATTACCCCCAGCCATATGTAATCAGAGGAGCAATCCAGCCCGAACTGCCAAGCCACATCCCAAAACTTGCTTCAGACTGACTGGGCCTTTTCAGGTGCGTGTAGCATGGCTCCTGTGGCACAGTGAGCAAGGGATCCATGTCTGGGCATAACCATGTCCACTTAAAGCATAACATCAAACACACAAAAGGTGATGGGATGAATGCTTACAATAGGTCCAACCACTGGCAATCACTTCGGGAAGTATTCCTACCCATTATTCTTCTGTCCACCATGCCACCTCACATTAGACCCAGTCATATGCAAATAAGTCTTAGTCCTACTCCAAAAGGAACAGTCCAGCCCAAACTGCCAAGCCAGGTCCTCCCTGAACCAGAACACAATCAAACCAGGAGCTACTTTGACCTAATTAAGCCGCTTCAGGCAAGTGTATCTTGGCTCCATTTACACAGTGAGCAAGGGACCCATGTCTAGGCATAGCCTTGGCCACTTAGGGTGTTACATCAAACCCACAAAAGGTGATGGGAGGAATGCTTGCAAGCAAATGAAGACCAGCTTTGGTCTGATTAGGACTCTTCAGTTGGGTGTACCGGTCAAGGGTTTCTTGTGGTCCCTGCTGGAGGGGGCCTTGCCTGGCAGTTCAGGAAAGACTGTTCCCATGAGGAGCAGGGTCAGTACTGATTTGCATAAGGCAGACATTTCTCTAGAGTGGCATGGCAGGTGAAAAATGATGGACTGGGATGTGGCCTGAGAGATTGCCTGGGGCTGAGATTAATTTAAGTATTCCATCCTTCTACATTTTATTGTTGCAGTTACATGTGACGGGTATGTCCAGATGAGGGCCCCATGCTCACTGTGCAATAGGACTCAAGCAGACCTCAATGATGAGCCTTAAGTAGGCCGAAACTGATCTGGGGTTGCTTGTAGTCTCTTCTGGAGGGGGCCTTGCCTGGTAGTTTGGTTCAGGCTGTTCTTATGAGGAGCAGGGTTTGTACTGATTTGCATATGGTGGGCCTTTGTCTAGTGTGGCATGGTTGGTGAAAAAAAACAATGGACCACAATGCGGCCCGAGTATTTGCCAGTGGCTTAGATTAATTCAAGCATTCCATTTATCACATTGTTTTTGTTGTCGTTTTTTTACCGTAATATAGTCAAGGATAATTGGCCATCTTCTGCCTGCCTGGGTAGTGATAAACAGCCATAGTCGGAGTGCAATGGGATCTTCATACCCCATGGTCCTGGCATCACTGCAACTGCTGCACTAATGACAGATTTGCTCCGATGAAAAAAGAGTATACATGAGCAAAGCATACTAGTGTTTGTGACCCGAGTTTGCATTTTTGTTTAGGAAAAACAATTTATGTACCTACTAAAATTTTGTTAACTCGTCCCATAGTGTATAGAGCTGTTTCAGTCACAAAAACATCTATTAAATGAATCTGACCTTGTGCAAAACAGCCACATAAGTCAGGACTGGGCCCTTTTGAGGCAGACTTCCCTCCTTTCACAAGAGAGACCATTATTCTGCATGAGGCTTACCTAATCTATAAGGAGCTGGGCCACATGCAAGGGAACTCCCACTTGCATCTTCTGTTGCAAAAAATGCACCAGCAGTGGACACAATGTTTAGACCGCTTGATGGGAGTCTCTACTGTTTTGGCAGTGGGGTTAGGGTCCCATTGAGGCGCATTGAGTCTGTCTAGGGTCGTGGGAGGATGGGCAGCGTGCATTCTTCAAGCTGCAGCTGAGGCTGCAATTGTCAGCATGCATCCTACAACTGCATGGTCTGGCGTACATGCTGGAAGCGAATGCCTGACTTAAGAAAGGAAGCCAGGGGCGTAGTTACCGTTGGCGCAGTAGGTGTAGTTACACCGGGGCCCATTGAGCCCTGAAAATCACTGTATTTTATTACCACAACAGCAGTCAAAGGGGGTATTTTTCTTGCATTCACCAGGGCCCATGGCATGCAAGCAGCACTGCTTGATGAAGCAAATTATATAAGCGTGCAGACCTTTGAGAAACCCGCCTCATGCCATCATTTTCACAAAATTAGGTTCATTTCTGCGCGTCACAGTTTGCATGCCCCACCCCCCCATCTGATTTCACACTGGTGGAACTGGTTCCACCTTTTGCTTCAGAGGAAATATAGTTTCCTTTGTTAAATTGTTGTTAGCCTGTTTGAGAGGTAAACCAGAAACAACAAACGAGTCGCTTAAAATCATTCAGGATAAAGTATGAAACTGATAAAAACACTTACCTTGTCATTTCTTTCGCAGAGAAATTTCAGCTTCTGTGCTTTCTTGTGCATGAACACACCTTCTAAGTTTCCTGTTTCTCCAGAGCGCAGTTCGATGGCTTTCTCTCCCCAGCCCATGACCTGGTTCGACTGCAGATAGGCTGAAAAAACATAAGTATTCTCAGATAAGGTACGACGGGCTAAATCTTTCTGCGAATGTAACAAACATTATGCTTCCTGACTACTTTTATAAGCTGTCAGTGGCGGCTCCTCCATAGGGGCGTCGCCCCACTGCTTTCTTGCAGTGCGAGAAGGCAAAAACATAAAATGGTAAAACTACCATTTTATGTTTCTGCTTCTCGCACTGCGAGAAAGCAGAGTGCCTGGAGTGCCTGGTTGTGGGCGGGCAGGTGGGCGGTCCTGCTCGAGGGCAGGAGGGGAGTGGCTTACCCACTGTTGTGGGTACTGACTGTTTGGTCGGCCCCAGGGCCGAACAAAGCAGTCATGCGCACTCCCTCTTTTTCTCTATGTAGGCTGCTGCATGCAGCCTACATAGAGAAAATGGCCCGGCTGGGGCGCTCTCCGCTGCGCCTTACCAATCACAACGCTGCCATTGCAGCGTTGTGATTGGCTTAGGGGAGGGGAGGGAGGCTGCCGAGGCAAAACGCGGCCAGGAGCAGCGGCAGGCAGGAGCTGAGGCGACGGCGCTGCTGATCCGGAGGTCGAGGAAGGTAAGTTTTTTATTTTAATTACTGCATTTTGGGCGAAATTTCGCTGAATGCATCTTCTGCTACGGTGAAGCAATTGCAACCTGTGCATTGGGGTATTTAAAGAAACAAACGCAACTTGTCATTTTTAGTGTATCTGAAAATATTCACAGTCACCTACGCAGCTACGCTTCAGTCAGGGCGGAGGGTTTAAGGGCATTGTTTGTGATGAAGCAGACACACTCTCTAACGGAAATGTACAGTATTGTGTCACTCTAAACAATTAAAGGTGGACATTGTGAGGAGTTTGCGGCGGCAATGTGCATGGCATTACTGTCGAGGGGCCGGTCATTATGGCTCGGACCATCTCCTGGCTGCTTTGAACTTTTACTAGACGTCGCACTGTGCCACCGAGGGGCTGCTGTAACTAGTATTCCTGGTTATCTGCTGGCTCTGAAGCGTGAACGCTCGCGCTGGTGTGCACAGGTGCAACAAGGAGCTGTGCTGCGCCCTGCATCTGCAGGTATCATGCCGTCCGTGCACTTGCACCGAAGCACTACCTCTGCGAGTTCATTCAGGCGTTGCAGGGAGGGCCATTTCTCACTGACACTGTGACGCATTCTCTTGTCAACTTGCACTAACACACTTGATAATGATTGTGAAGGATGTGTGAGGCCTTTGGTGTTGACGCACTTTCAAAAGCACAGTAGGTTTTATGTATACCTTTGCAAGCACTGATCATGTGCAGTTCACAATATATTTCATGTTGTTACCTCTACAGAAACGTTATCTTTCTCCTCCATTTCACGCTATAGAGGACTAAACTTATGCTTTCGTATCCCATTAAGACGTCAGCAAGTGGGCAGTGACCTGTCTCCCGGCTGCAAAGTGGGCAAATCTGCACATTTTGTCACCAAGTTACAAAACCCTAGGTGTGACAGTGAAGTGGGGAAAATAAAGATGTGACCGTGCTCCGTTCCCTTCATTTGTTCCCCCCATGCAGCTGTTATTTATATCTCCCGGCGGGCGGGTGTTACATCATGCTTGGCTCTTTGCTTAATGACAGCTTTTTCAAAGGAGGTCTAGTCCGTATTTTGTGCAGTCATCTCTTCTTGCTCGGCCTTGAAGTGGGTGACAGTCAGCCTACAGTGCCCGAACCAACCGAGCCCAGCAGCACACGTCGACTGCCAGCCTGGGCACACACTTTCATTTGCATACAGACAGAATAGCTTGGAAGTGCACTGATAAAATCTCGTTTTGCAGAGGTGTTTCTTTTGCTTGCCAATAATTATGTTCCTTTCTATATATACATATGAAAACAGAATATTGAAATGATCTGTGTATTTTAAACTGTAAAAATATATGTAATGCTGCAACCCATGCCAATGGTAGCCCATCTGCTGGGTGTCAAGACTTCCATTATATCTGTCCTTATTTGGGCCCTGCCTTCTTCCTTCGTGTGCAGATTCCATTTCAGACATGAGAATACTGTTGATAACTAACTGCATCAGGGCTATCGATCTGGTCTCCCATTGTGGCTGTAGTGGCGCTAGAACAATTAAAATGCACCATTTGCCCAAACTTTTTTTTTAATTCTCTGGGAAAGAACTTCCTTCCACAAACCCCTTTTATGTCAATTAGGCTTGCTCTCGACGTAACTCCCACCTTTAAAACTTTTATGCCCTACCACTTTTAAATATCAGCAGCCGCCACTGAAAGCTGTGCATATTAAGGGACTTCTGTAGGAAAAGCCCAACTGGTTCTTAAGGATGACATCACAGAAGCGACAGGGAGAACAGCTATCATGAGAGTTTTGTTTTAACGTGTTCACTGCATAACCAAATAAATCTATGAACAAGTCAGTTCTTTATTGGCATCTTAGAAATGTCCTGTTCTTCGTGTAGTTGCTGTTTTCCCAGGCACAGAGGAAACTCGACTGAAACACTGGCACGTTCCTTATTCCTCAAGCCTACCTCATGTTAACAAAATCTTGTGGACTATGAAAATCGAATTGGAAATATCCTTTTGCCTTAATACTATAGCCTTAATATTGAGGACTAAAATATCGATAGGCAAGAATGATTGGATATTCTATGACTAACACCACATATATTTTCCCTGATAATATATCGCAGGTAGACAGATGTGGAGGTAGGAATTGTAAATCTATACTTCTCTACATGCACTCACCTTTCGATATTTTTGTTCTTCATATTTTGGCTACGATATTATCATATAACGATATTCCCTGCTTGATATTCCAGACTACAACCACTAAAATAGTGAGTTTCCCGTCACGTTACTTCTTCTTAGCCAGCCATAACGCCTCTTGACCAAGAAGTGATATCTAAAGTCCAGCGTGGATGTTCCTGTGGAGATGCCCATGTGCAAGTCTTAGCAATGGGTCTAACCAGAATTGACAGAATCTACTGAAAGCCACCCCAATGCCCGAACTCCTCCCTGCCATAAGCAAAACCTTTTCTGTTGCACCCCGCCATTCCTGGCATTAAACGGGAGTGAAAGATTTTAGGTATCTTGGCCAGGATTGAGAAAATTGAGCAAAGCTGGGAAATAACCTCAATCCCACTCCCACTTCTCAGTGACAAAAGGCAGTTTGGGGAGGAGGGCGGGGAGTTGAGAGGGTGGGGACGAGATTCATCATCCCAGTCTTCCAAACTCAAGCTGTTATGTTGGCTAAGGAGGAAGGCGAGGACGTAAAGAAGGTGTTAGGTAGGAACAATGGAAAGAGGGAGAAATGAGACAGCACTAGAGGGACAACTTGACAGCTCTTTCTCTTTCTATGACTCTGAGTGAACCACAACAGAGGCACAGGAGAAAGAGGGAGATACCAGTGGCACATAAGTGACAGAGATAGAGAGATCAGAAGGACCCTGGCTAAAATGGTTAAACCAGTGCGACAGCTGAGATGGACACAACTAATATGCAACTATGGGGCATGCTTGGGTCGTGGCAGCCAATCTTGCTCTGAGAGCAGCCTCTGAGCCTGCAACCTACAGTAGAAATGCTGGAGTGGCAGAGTCACTAGTCTAGCCCTGGAGATACGCCACAGACAAGCAGAGGTAAGCCAGCTAGAGTGGAGTGCAAAGACCAAGAAAAATCAGCGAACCACGTAGAAGTCAGGGAAAAAACAAACATACACATCAAAATGTAAAGACACTGGAATCACAATCTACTCATGCACACACCCCAAAAGCAATAAAAAATAAGCACATACATGTATGTGGGTGCTATAGAATCTATCTATATCAATGTCGACATCGAAAACACATTTGCATTGTCCACACACAAACATAGACATATAAAATCACACACCACTGACCCCTTCAGAGTCTCATACGAATAGCAAGTTATGTTTAAATGCCTTTCTGTGTGTGGGGTTTGGTGGTTCTGCGCTTCTGTGCCATACGCACAAACCGACCACTTTATCAAAAAGCTGAAAACACATAGATCCCCGTATGCATAGAAATCTGCCAAAATGTGCAAAAAGAACTACTAAACTCAAATCCAAGGGTAGGGAGATGGTTGATAACCATGGATAAGTATGTCTCCAAATTAAAATACTCACAAATAACTGATAACTGGAAATCCCTGTATAGAGATTCACATCCCCATGTGAATCCCATTCCATGTATGCACATAGGCTCAAACATCCACAGAACATGCATGCCCGGAGACCCACAAATACAATAAATATATGCACATACATACACCCACAGATGCCCTATATCTAAATCAACCTAAACATATCGGGACATGCATTGAAAAACATGCTGACATACATATAGCGACATAACCAAAGTATAACAAAGTTATTTTTTTATACACAATAAGAGATGTGCAATACATACCATTCTAAGACAACAAGCTGCCAGGCACTCATATTGTAATAATATTCACTTCACTTTGGAGAACTAAAGCAAACAGAAACACACACACTCTCATGCATGCACATGCACACAGATACATACACACACACACACACATGAACACACACACATATACGCAGTGTTAGACTTTACATCCATGGTGTGATTTTCTCCCTAACCTTTTGTCTTCCATCCTCCTGTTTTGTTGGCTTTAGGACTCCTCACACGTTTCCACTGCTAACCAGTGCTTAAGTGCTTGTGATCTCTCTCTAAAACATTGTTTAATTGGCTTATATCCAATTGGCATATTTAGTTTACTTGTAAGTCCATAGTAAAGTGGCACTACCTGTGCACAGGGCCTGTAAATTAAATGCTGCCAGTGGCTTTCAGCACTGATTGTGCCACCCACTTAAGTAGACCTTTAAACATGTCTCAGGCCTGCCATTACAGCCTCTGTGTGCAGTTCTAAACTGCTATTTCAACCTGGCAAAATAAATCTTTTGCCATACCCAAAAGTTCCATTTTAATATGTATGTCACCCCTAGGTTAGGCCCTGGACAGCCCAGAGGGCAAGGTGCAGGGTATTTAAAAAGTTGGACATGCCCTTTTTAAGTTTACATGTCCTGGTATCCAAAAACTCTTAAATTCCTTTTTCACCGTAGGCTAACATTAGAGTTACCTAACTACATCTAATAAGTGAACATTTCCAAATGGGACCAGGTAAACCGTTCATGCTTGGTGTCTTTGGAATTGTAATGGAAACCAACATATTACAATTTTGAAAATGCCACTTTTGGAAAGTTTACATGTTCCTCCCTTAGCCATTTAGTACCTGCAGCTGCCTCTGTGTCACATGACTGTGTGTAGCTGGCAGTTGGGCTTTGTCCCTTCCTCCTAGAAAGCCACACACAATAGAGAGCTTAGGTGTGCCTAGATGGGCCTTCACTGGCAGGATGGGAGGGTGGAACTGGGCACAGCCCAACTTACACTTGAATAGGCTGTGTCCTGCCTCAATTCAAAGGGCTGCATACCCCTTGTAGTTAGTCTGGAGCCAGGACAGGGAAAGCAGGAAGAATCTGCATTGACCTTGCAGCTCGCATCGGAACCGCTGCTGTGTGAAGCTTCACAGACGCCAGCCCTTGCAGCATCAATCTCTCATTGATGACAGCCTCAATGACGGTGCAAGTTATCGCATTGAAGCTTCGCAGCTCTTCGGAACCAAAGCATCACTTCTACTGTGCAACGCATCCTCGCGCCGGACTTCGCATCGCAGGCCCTCGTCGACAGGATCCTCGACAACTATGCCAAACTTCGCATCGCAACTCCTCAGAACTAGCGCATCACCTTGGCTGCGCAATGCATCATTGACTCAGAACCTTGCAACGCTCTGTAACCAGGATTTAAGGTACTCTTGTTCAGCGGGCCTAACTGGGACCTTATGACCGGCCTGTGCTACTTCCCTGTCGGCTTGAACTTGTGACTTTGTCCTGGTCTGGTGCAACCTGATATCCACAGTTGGCGCTTTGTGCTTTTTGCCGCTATTCTCACTGAAATGTTTCAAATTGCATATCTCCGGTTCTACTGATTGGATTTTTGTTGTTTTGGGTTTGTTTTATTTAGTAAAGTTTACTCTATTTTTCTAAATTGGTGTGGGATTTTTCTTGTGTTTCATTTTCACTTTATTACGGTTTGAACTGCTGCATACATTTCTTCACACATTGCCTCTAAGTTAAGCCTGACTGGTCTGTGACAAGCTACCACAGGGTTTGCTTGTGCCTCTCCCTGACAAGGATTGTGGTTGCTGGTTGAGTAGAGTTTCACCCCTGTCAACGAGTAACCCATTTTCTCACACATACACACACACACACACGTTTAGATATTTCATGAAAACACAGAAAGACACAATTACCAGAATTCCAGAGATGTTCAGGCTAGCAAATAGGGATGCAAAAGGCTTGTTGTCCACTTTTGGATCTTCTATGGGGAAGAATCTATAAATTACTGCCTTTAATCAAATGTGTGCATTTATTCCCAAAAGGAAAGGGAACCTGAGGGATGAATAGATGCATGCTCATATTGCAAAAATACATGGGGGATCCAACTGTGTGTGATTGGATGAACTCAGCCAGCTATAAGAGAGAAATATTGAAAAAGATGTAATAGGGACGAAACCTATGGGTGACTTTAAGGGCTACAAATTGGTGGAGCCCATTTGAAAATACAGAGTTTGGTCTGCGAGGAAGTATTTCCTCCAGGATAGTCAATGCCAGATATTCAAGTTTAGTGATGGTGCTTTCTGAGTCTGCAGTGCATCAAAAACTGCACGTAGGTACAGCATGAAAAGGAGGGCCGGGTACTGGACATTGTAAGCTAACGCAGGAGTTTTGACTTTGTCTACGAGGCTTTCTAGGTGTTGTTTTCTTCTAGTTAACACCACTCATTCCAGGAGTGAACCAATGGTGTAAGATATGTTAGAAAGATCAATCAGATATTCCTTTGGCTTTTTCGGAAATGAAATGTTCTGGCCAGTTTAAAGTAAAATTGTACTTTTCTTTGGGACAAAGGGGCATCGTTTATGATAGAGTCATTGTAACTGAGCAATGGTTGTTTGATTATAGAGGATCCCAGAACAAGGCATATGATGCTTCAGAATTGGATGCTTAGATGGTTTTCTTAGCAAGATCATAGTTCAATCAGTTGTGACTGCAAAAGAGAATGATGTCTGTATCAGGGCGAATGTTACTGGTGCTCATAATCTTATCAATTTACGTGGAAAAGTGTAGATAGATGCTGCCACAAGAAAACTGAAACAGTCCTGAAGCTAACAATACTTAGTTCTTGGTGAGGGTTTTTAAAGATAATTATTTGTCCCGGGTACTGCTTTGGCGATCTTTTATGTCTAATAAGTCTTGGTCGTTCACTGTTACATTCTGGTGAGAAAGCTGTAGGGTTTTTCATCTTTGGGAAAGCTTAGTTTTCTATATTTCCTCGCAAAAGCTGTCCATACGTTTTAACTGGCCTATTTTTTAAATTTGACTTTATTCTTAGACAACAAAAAAATATATACAAAGAGGTTGCTCCAATCAATAGACCTAGTTTGACAAAAACTTGATTTAGTTTGTCCATTCCAGTACAAAGCAAAGGAAACAAACGTATATAAAAATGTTAACCTGATTTAAAAAAAAAAAATGTTTGTTACATATGTTCCAGATACACTGTCTGTGAGAAGGCCCACTGCTCTGAAATTGAGATTTCTGGCTATCTGAAATAGCAGAAAATAAGACCATATTTTACAACTTATTTAGGTCACAACCACATGTGTGCATCCGCAATAACTCCTCTCCCTATGCAGAGATGCTCCATGCGATCAGCCTATAGTGCCATGAAAGAGGGGGGTATATGCAGCAAAGAATTGGAGATGCATAACTATCAGCGCTAAGGAGTTTCCAATTACAGCGGCGGCTCCTCCGCTACGACGGAGGAGCGTCCCCCCATTGCCCACAGGGGCAAACAAAAAAAATGATCTGAATGCCGATTATTTTATTTTTCGTCCTGCGGGCGAGTCTTGGGGGGCGGGGCCACAGCCCGGCAGCAAGGGGAGGAGTAGTGGTGGGCACTGCTGTCAGTCTTAGGACGGCCAAACCGTCATGCGCACTGACATCTCTCCAAACCTGCTGTGTTGCTGGATAGAGAGACCAGCAGGCACAGGCTCCCAGCTCCTGATGGAGCACAAAACAAGCCCGCTCCGTCCCAATCCTGACACTGCTCTGATGGGTTTGAGAGCAGCATCTTGATTGGCCGTAGGGGAGGCTGGGAGCTTCAGTCTGTGTCCAGTCTGATGAGCAGAAGACCTGCGAGCAGAGCGGTGAACAGAAGACCGGCAGATAAGTTATTTATTTTTATTTTTTTGTTTGTTACAGCGCCCCCCTCCAGTGCTGCCCACCCACCCCTGTGCTGCCCCACCACATTTTTACGACTCAATCCGCTACTGTCCCCATATCTGTCTTCAAGTGACATCATAGACGTTTTATTGTCAACTTGTCTCAACCTGTACTCCCCCTCCACGGGGTGGAAAAGACACAAAATTATAGTTGTATGGTTCTGAATAATGAGAATGTATTTTACCAAGAAGTTAATACCATGTTTCATATAGGGGTTTTGAGTGACATCAAACAGACATCTACAACTAAGCTCTGTGAAGTCCCTTAGAAGCCTGAGATACACACAACATGATACACAAGAGACAAGTAGCTCATCACAGAAGACCCATTTATCAAGACAGTTGTTGGACTTGGCCCTTTTTGCAGGTTTATCCCCAAACTTTTGCTTCTTCCTCCTATATTTTCCTGACCTGTTGTTGTTGGTTTTAGGGCTCTGGGAATTTTACCACTGCTAATCAGTGCTAAAGTGCATATGCTCTCTGTGTAAATTGTTATTATGGATTAGTGTTTCCATGATTGGCATATTTGATTTACTGGTAAGCCCCTAGTAAAGTGCATTGAGTGTGCCAGGGCCTGTAAATCAAATGCCACTAGTGGGCCTGCAGCACGGATTGTGCAAGCCTCATGAGTAGCCCTGAAAAGGTATTTCAGACCTGCCACTGTAGTGTCTGTGTGCAGTTGTTAACTGCCATATCAACTTGGCAAGTGCACCCACTTGCCAGGCCCTAACCTTCCCTTTCCTTACATGTAAGGCACCCCTATGGTAGGCCCAAGGTACCCCACTGGGCAGGGTGCTGTGTATGTGAAAGGTAGGACATGTACTGGTGTGTGTGACATGTCCTGATAGTGAAATACTGCCAATTTCGTTTTTCACTATTGAAAGGCTATCTTGGCCCATAGGATAGATTGGGAAATGTTTTGTAACATCTTACAAGTATAACTTCCCATTGGGACAAGATAGAGAAATAACGTTTAGGCTCTCTGAACTCAGAATTTAATAACACATCTTTTTAGTGAAGATGGTTTTTAAATTGTGTGTTTGAAAATGCATCTTTTAGAAAGTAGGCATTTTCTTGTCTAATCATTCTGTGTGCCTCTGCCTGTTTGTGTATTGACTGTCTGGTTTTGGAGTGACAGAGGCTGGGGATGTGCATTCACTGTAAACATCCACTGGGGGGTTTGAGGTGTGCCTGGCCCTTCCTGGATGACTCAGAGCTGAGCTTAATAGACCCTGGCTGCATTTAGAGTAGTTGGAGGAGATTTCCTTGCACCTGAATAGGGCCTGTCTCCCCTGCACAATGCAGCCTCCACCCCCTGTGGTCATACTCACCAGTGAGGACAGAACTGGTTTGGACTGGGCTCAGAGACCCTTGCACAAAGAGAACAAATACAATTTGGGGTATAAGTATTAGACCGAAACTCCCAGAACTTTAGATTACTTCTGGACTCAAAAGGAACCTTTGCCAAGGAGAAAAGCTGATGAATTGTGAGGAGTACTGTCCCTTTGCTGTGTGCTGTGGGCGTTTGGCCTGCAGTTGCTATTTCTGCCAAGGAGAGGACAAAGACTGGAACTTTGCTTTGACCTGCTTGAAGATCTCCAAGGGCCTGAAGTGTGCTGGCCTCCTGTTCTGAAGTCTCAGGGACACAAAGACTTCACTCACAGCTCCCCTGAACCCTCTTGCTGAGAGTTCTGACCTGCCAGGAGGTGCCTATTTCAGTTTTGGGCCTCTGGAGGTTGTTCCTGCTGTTGGGAGCTGGAAGAAACCTAAAAGTAACAAGAAAACCTGTTTCCGACGCCGTCAGCGACGCCGCTGTGACACCGCGACCTGCACCAAGGCCTGGGGCACTGCTCATGAAGTGAATGACGCACCGTCTGGCCTGCACCGCAGCTCCGACGCCCTTCGATGCCTGTCGACGCCTGCAGTTATCGGCCGTACCCGATGCCAGCGCTCACACCGTCATCGCCAGCACCCTGTTATCACGGTGCCGATAACAGACATGGGTGACTCCACGAACTCGCCGACTTTGCATCGTCACTGGAACCGATGCTTCACCACCGACGCAACCGTCTTCCTCTGTCCTGGACTCGACCAGGAAGTCGACCTCAACCTCAGCACCGACGTCTCACCTCCATGTCGCTGTGCATCATCATAGACTTGGTTTCCAAGGTACTGTTTGTTTGGGGGTCCAGGTGAATCCGTGGCCAACGCCGCGCTCCTCGCAGTCGGCACCATACTTTGGATTTATTGCTGTCACAACGTCGCAGTAGCCCCAGGTGGAGCTATTTGTTTTCTACATGCTTATTTCTTTGCAATAACTATTCTAAAATCATATCTTATTAATTGTATGTTGGATTTTTGTTGTTTTGGTCTTGTTGAGTTTAGATAAATATACTTTATGTTTCTAAACTGGTGTGGTGTCCATTTGTGGGGTTTCCACTGTATTACTGTTTGTTTGGAGTACAAATACTTTACAAGTTGTTTTTGGGATAAGCTGGTCTGCTCCTGCCAAGCTACCAAGGGGGTGAGCAGGGGTATCTAAAGTGTGTATCTCCCTTACCCTGACTAGAAGCAAGGGTCCCTATTTGGACAAAAGTACCTCCCTCTGCCAACTAGAGACCCCCATTTCTAACAACAGTCAATTAATATTACAGCCAAAAAAGCACTTTTACCCATTCGTTTTGCGTCTTGCAACTTCAGAATAGTCAATTTAGGATGCAGGAGAATCAGAAATCAGTGGTTAAACCGATTGCTTTCTTTTGCACAGACTAGGACACAGATATTTCATAAACCAATAAAGATTTGGCTTTCATTAAGTCATTTTCTGTAATATCTTGTACTCTGAAGTGCCATGTCTCCCCGGAGCACTTCATAAAGGCGTTCAAACAATGTTCTTCTTGCAGAAAACTCTGTGTTATGTAGCACAAATGGATAACAACCTGTACTTTTTCTGCGCTTTTTGAAGAAAAAAATAATAATAAATACGAAAGGGCTGAAGTCCCCGTAATCTCATTAACTTAAAATTGCTTAACCGTTTTCCTGTTTCGCCCAGAAAGAAACACCATAAATCTTTGTTTTTTTATGTTTTGACACATCTTGCTTAGCCCGGATCAGCGGCATCGCCAGGCTTTAATTTCCCAATGGGCTGCGGCCTTTCTTTGCTCGTCTCTGATTAATGAATCAGTCACAAAGGTCCCACCTCAAAGATTGCAGGCGGCTCTTTTGTTTCATTTTTCTCACCTGGACGTGTCAATTACATTGCAAGAATTTGCATTTTCCCCTAGTCACTTTTCAGGATGATGAGGACTGGGAATAATTAATATTTAGCGTTCACCAAACAAATCAGCCTTTTGACGCCATTACAAAACATTTCACATATTATAATGGCTGCTTATTAGAGTAGCAAATATGATAGGATGGGAATTAAAATAAGTGCTAGCCATGCATTGAGGAAGTTTCATACGAATTAGACTGGTATCTGATATTTGCAAAAACTAAAAAAACACTGACCTCTCCTCTGCGCTGTTACATGCCCTGTGGGCATGTGTAAGTCCAGCGATAATAGCAGTAGTGACCCATGTAATACACGATATTTGACTTTATTACGCATTGCTTGCTTATTTGGGTATACAACTTCTTAAAAGGTCTTTTGAAGCCAAATCAGGACGGTTTTATTTTCGCAACCTGCATACAATTTCTTATTTTCATGCAGAAGGTCTAGCTCTTTTTACAAATGTAACATTGTAAAACCTGTGGTTTGGAAATTCGTAAGAGTCACTCACACTTCTGCACAGAAGGAAGACATTGCACGCCAAATTTTACGCCAAAGTGCACCTCTTGCAAATCCCAACCAGAAATAACCGGATCCATAAAACAAATTCTAAGTTGATGGTTCACAAAATGTGGTTTGTGTTATTTAGTGCCTTAAATGTATGCACTGAGGTTTTTGCTGCGATTACAGCTGTGCTGAATAATTTGCGCATGGCTTGTCACCAGATCCCACATCTACACACTTTGGACTGGAGGTATTGCGATCGAGCCTACATCTTCATTCTTCCAAGCAACGGGATGTGGCCACAATACGACAACCGGACACTTTAAAACAATAAAATAATTAACTAAATACAACCATTTATTAATGATGGAAGACTTACCTGCCTTAGTGAAAGATTAACTTGAAGTGAAGGAGCCAACTGTTGATCCCACAAAGGCAATTTCTCATCTTTCTGAACACGTTCATTTACTTCCTAGCTATTACCCCATTCCCTAAAGAAGCCTTTTATTATGTAGTTCAAATTGGAGACTTGTTCTCTTGATCCCATTTTCAGATTAGAGTGGCAAAAAAGCTTTTGAACAGCAATTCAAATATTCACACAAATGTATGCTGTGCATAAAAGGCAGATGTGTCAACATAAGTGTGAGAAATTGGATTTTTGATTGAGTGGAGTGGAAACCCTTTTCAAGCAACAACTACAAGCCTTGTCAGGGTGAACTGACAAAAGTCACTACATTAATCTCTGCTTAACCCCCTGGTAGCTTGGCACAAACGTAGAGAGGCTTAACTTAGAGCCAATGTGTAAAGTGTTTATGCAGCACGCAAACAGAAATAAAGTGAAAATAGAAATAGAAGAAAAGTCCCAAACCAGTTTAGAAAATTACATTGTGATTTAATAAATAATTTGAGACCAAAACGACAAACATCCAATCAGTACAACTGGAGAGGGTATCTGGTCACACTGGACAGGGACAAAAACACAAATTCAGGCCGATTGTGATGGAGTGCAGGCCAGGCACAGGACGAAGTTTGGCCTGCTGAAGCTTGTGCCTTATACTATTGGTGCAAGATGAGCACTGCGGTGCTTTGTGAGGCTTTACATCATCCGGTGTGGGTTCTGTTGGGTTCTCCTTCTATTCTCTGGATGTCTGCAACTTCTGTACGTCAGGAGAATAGAGGGACAGGTGGAGCATTTTGTTAGGGATTGTATGGAATGCGCCATCAGTGACAAGTCGCAGGTAACCACTCCCTCTCCTGTTGAAGCTATTGAGGTTCCCGACAAACCTTGGTTTAAGGTTGCCATTGACATAATTGGCCCTTTGTATTTGTCTGCCAACATACCTGAGTATGGTATTGTTCTCATGGATTTTTATAGTAGTTGGCCTGAAATTAAGTGGGTAAGAACTTCTGATTCCATCTCTGTTATCAAGTTTCTCAAATCACTTTTTGCGAGAGAAGGCGTTTCTGAGGAACTCCTTAGTGACAATGGCTCCCAGTTTGTTTCAGTTCAATTTGAAGATTTTCTACGTTCTCTTGGTATCAAACATGTCAAAACTTCTCTTTATCATCCGAGAAGCAATGGCCTTGTAGAACGTTTTAACAGGGTCATTAAACACAATGTGCAGCTAGCGAAAGCAAGTAGTCTGAATTGTAAGGCAAAAGTCGAAAAACTTTTATGGGCTGTTCGCACCACTGTAAATTCTGACACTGGTGTGCTCCTTTTGTTTTGTTAAGAGGTCAAGTACCTACCTCTAAACTTTTGAGAAGATGGATGGGTGACAAGGGGTTCATTTTGCCTAAGGATAAGATTGATGGCGTTGGCAGAAAGCATGTTGAGGCACAAAATAGATATGATCAAACGCAGTCCGAACCTGCCCCCAAGCAATTGAATGTCTGTGTGGGGGACATGGTGAGAGTGAAGTGTTCAAGGATTTTACCCAAAGGGGAGTCCAAATTTTCTGTTCTTAAGAAGGTGGTAAAAATTAACAAAGGCTCTGTCAAATTGGATGATGCTAGGTGGTGGAACAAGGAGAAGATTGCTGTGTCTAAAACAGGTTTGCGTGTCCAACCCAATAAATCTGTTCATACTGATGTTAATAATGACACCAATTCTACTTCCCGTTCCCCGTCTTCCAGCACCATCAAGTTGCCTTCCAAATTTAATGATTATATTTTGCAATGACTTTTATGCTCTCCTGCTGTGGAAATACATTGTTTTTGCTCTTTGTTTTTATTTGTTCTTTGTATTCAAGTTTTTGTTTTCATCTCATTGTTAAAGGGGAAAGATGTGTTGGGTTCTCCTTCTATTCTCTGGACGTCTGGAACTTCTGTACGTCAGGAGAATAGAGGGAACCTTGTGGTGCAGGGGGTTCGGGATGGGCAGTTGAGAGACGTTGCGGTTGTAGGCAGATCGTTTCTGCTGTCCTGTTGACATTTGGAATAAATACTTATTTTCCACTTACCTTCGTTGTACTTCCTTACAGGTTCCAATGAAGCAGTGTGGCAAGTCTTTGAGGGGCTTTGCGTCGCTCTGCGCTGGTTCTGATAAACCTGCCATCTGTGCAGCAAGACTCTGCCGGGATTTGAGTTGCTCGGCGTTGGTTCTGATGAAGCTTTCAGCTGTACAGTGAGGCTGTGCAGTGAGGCTTTGCGGGGCTTCAAGTTGCCTAGAGTAGGTTCCAATGATGCTTTGCAGCTGTGTGCCGAGGCTTTACGGGGCTTTTCGTCTCTTCATGCAGTATCTGGTGGAACCTTCAGTTAGAGTGTTTTATACCCGCTCCTTTCCCTCTCTCTCTTGTTGTTCAAATGGAACCTTCAGTTAGGCCAGGAGTAGTTCTCTCTGATGCCAGCCAGTGGTCCAGGACATAGAGAGGCACCTCTTTGGGATCAGGGACTCACTCCAGCAGAGGCCAGCAACACTCAGGCAGGTCCAATTGCAAGTCCATGCAGGTTCAGTGCAGCAGGTCAGCTGGGCAGTTGCAGGGAGGCCTCTGAGTGTCACTGTAGCTCAGAACAGGAGGTCAGCAAACTGACCCTTGGAGTCATTCAGCCTGGGATGAAGGGATCAAGTCCAATCATCCTTCTCAGGGAGCAGGGCAGGCCTCAAGGAGGATAGCAGTCCTCTGGCAGCATCCTGGACACATCCCAATCAGGGTTCCGCAGCAACCACAGCACTGAGACTGCCCTCATCGCCGCCACCGACGACATCAGGATCCTGCTGGACAATGGTGAGACCGCAGCCCTCATCCTGCTGGACCTCTCCGCCGCCTTCGACACTGTCTGCCACCGCACTCTACGCGCACGCCTCCACGACGCAGGGATCCGAGACAAGGCCCTGGAATGGACCACCTCCTTCCTCGACGGCAGAACCCAGAGAGTCCGCCTCCCACCTTTCCGATCCGAAGCCTCCGAGATCATCTGCGGCGTACCCCAGGGATCTTCCCTCAGCCCAACACTGTTCAACATCTACATGGCCCCGCTCGCACGCATTGCCAGACAGCACGACCTCAACATTATCTCCTACGCCGACGACACTCAACTGATCCTCTCCCTCACCAAGGACCCCCTCGCCGCCAAAGCCAATCTCCATGAAGGAATGAAGGCCGTCGCCGATTGGATGAAGATCAGCCGACTAAAGCTGAACACGGACAAGACGGAGGTCCTCATCCTCGGCTCCAACCCCTCAGCCTGGGACAACTCCTGGTGGCCAACGACGCTGGGAGCAGCCCCGACACCCACCGACCACGCACGCAACCTGGGAGTCATCCTCGACTCAACGCTCTCCATGGCCAAGCAAGTCAACGCAGTCTCCTCCTCCTGCTTCAACACCCTCCGCATGCTTCGCAAGATCTACAGGTGGATCCCGACAGACACAAGAAGAACAGTCACCCAGGCCCTCGTCAGTAGCAGACTTGACTATGGGAACGCCCTCTACGCGGGAGCCCCGGCCAAGCTCATCAAGCGACTGCAACGCATACAAAACGCCTCCGCACGCCTGATCCTCAATGTACCACGCCACAGCCACATCACCCCCCACTTGAGGAACCTGCACTGGCTCCCCATCGACAGGAGGATCACCTTCAAACTCCTCATCCACGCACACAAGGCACTCCACAAAACTGGCCCAGCCTACCTCAACAGACGACTCTTCTTCTACGTCCCCAACCGCCAGCTCCGCTCCGCCGACCTCTCCCTCGCCACCGTCCCTCGCATTCGAAGAACAACCACCGGCGGCAGATCCTTCTCACACCTCGCCGCCAAGACCTGGAACACCCTTCCACTAAGCCTACGACAGACCCAAGACCTGCTGACCTTCAGGAGGCTACTCAAGACCTGGCTGTTCGACCAGTAGCAGCACCCCCCCCTTCCCTCTCCCCAGCGCCTTGAGACCCTCGCGGGTAAGTAGTGCGCTCTACAAATTCTGTGATTGATTGATTGATTGGCAGCAGGTCAGTCTTCCTTCTGTGGTGTCCACAGGTCCAGGAGTGTTCTCAAGTATGAATCTGAGGTTCCTATTTTTTTAGTGGTGCCAGCTTTGATCCAGGATAAACTTCTAGTCTTACCCACATCAAGTTCTGGAATTTCCTTCCTTCCCGTGCCCAGGCTAAGGGGTCTAGGGTGACAATGGACTAATGTTTAATTATTTTTGATAGTGCTGGGACAACCGCTTTGAAATGAAATGTAAGTGAGACAGGGAACAACTTCGCCCCTCCCATCCTGGTAGGATGGCTCATCCTGCCCACACCTAGTCCCCCTTTGTCTCACTGTGTGGGAGGACTACGCAAAGGCCAACTGCACCCAGTCATGTGACCCAGGAAAACAGGTTGCAGGCACCAAATGGTTAGGACAAGAAAATGCCAATTTTGCTAAAAAGTGGCATTTTCAGACATGTGACTTAAAATCCAACTTTACCATTAAAGAGGGTTTTAAATTACAAATTGTTTGAGTATATTCCTACCTGCTCCCACTCAAAAGTTATTAAATGTAATAAGGTAACCTAATGTTATCCAATGGGAGAGAGAGGCCTTACAGTCGTAAAAAATGAATTTAGGAGAACTAAAAAGTACATGTCCAACTTTTTAAATACACTGCAACCCGCCCTATGGGCGGTCTTGAGCCTACCTTAGGGGTGCCATATGTATTAAAAAGAAAGATTTAGGCCTAGCAAAAGGTTTATTTTGCCAAGTCAAAAGGGTAGTTTCAAACTGCACACAGGCTGCAATAGCAGGCCCGAGGCATGTTTTAATGGGCCACTTAAATGGGTGGCACAGTAAGTGCTGCAGGCCCACTAGTAGCATTTCATTTACAGAGTACATGTTGTACCACTTTACTAGGGACCTATCAGTAAATTAAATGCATAAATCAGGTGTAGGCCAATTTTACCATGATTTAGGGAAAGAGCAGAAGCACTGGCTAGAAGTGGTAAAGTGCAGAAAGTTCAAATGCCAACAAAAACTAAATTCAGAAATGGGGGGTGAAGGTAAAAAGGTTGGGGATGACCCTCCCAAGATAGCCTGGTCCAACTAAAAGCAAACACATTTTCCACAGTGAACTTGCACCACTGATTTTATAAATAAGCTCCATTTAATGTCACAAGGCCTTATTACGATGACCCGTAGTCGTGGTGGCGGTCTGACCACTGACACACTGTGTGGCTGCCCTCAGTATTATAAGTGTAGTGGTCGGACTGCCACTGAACCGCTGCTACTGCTGTGGATCAAGGATCCTGCGGCAGCCATGTCGCACCGCCATGAAAAGGGTGGCAGTGAGGCAACAAAGGGGGCCCTAAAGGGCCCCCTTGTGCCTCTGTGCAAGGGGGTGCATGAAGGGTGGCACATGTAGTGCCCCCCGTAGATTTACTCTCCAGTTCCTGGACGGGAAGGAATGCACAACATGGTGCATTCCTTCCTGGGCAGGAACGTGCACTGGCAGTCCCGCTGTGGTGCTGTTCAAGGCTCACAATGAGCCTTTAAACAGCACCGTCGCGGACCGCCACGCCACCCACCTGCCAGAACACAAAATTACTTGTAATCTGGCGGGCGGGTGGCGGTGAGTTTCGGCAATCCTGGAGCGGAGCGGTGGTGTGCCGCCCACTCCAGGACCACCGAAACTTGTAATAAGGCCCTAAGTGTTTAATCAACAATGCAGAAAGTTCAGGGGATATTCCATAGGCTTGCCCTACACTGACTGCATCAGCCCAATGAATTATTTTGCAGCCACCTGCCCAGTTGCTTGCACTCCCTGGAAACCATGTCTCCCCTGTGGAAAATGGAAGCATCCCTGACCACGAGCAACCCCTCTTCCTCTATCCAGCCCCCTCATTGCTGACTCCTGTTTTCACACTTACTTCACATGCAGCAGGGCAGACAGGCATGCTTTGTTTTTTATATCTCTTAAGAAAGCCTGAAAAATGGTGCATCCGCACAATGATCAGTTGTGGGCACATGACATGCCTCTCCCTCCGAGCAGTCTTAGGGGCCGATTCCGATCTCGGCCGGTAGGGCTCCGAATCGGATTCGGCTTAACCGGATCCGATTCGGAGCCCTATTTCCCGACCGATTCGTACGTGCGTCCGGACGAGCGAGTACGATGCGAAATCGCCGACCGACTCGTTCGGGCGTCCCAACCGCTCCGACCGACTCGTTCCCGGGTCGAACCGCACCGACCGACTCGCTCGGACACGACTCGCACCGCGCAATGGAAACGTACCCCGGCCGGGTAAGTACGATGCGCGCCGCGAGCAGTCCGACCGACACGCGCCATCCGGCTCGAAAGAGCAGTCGGAGCCGTACTTCGGGGGTCCGTGTCGGACACCCCTGTAGGCGTAGCCGCGCGAGTCGCCCACAGGGGGGACCCATTGGTCCCCCCTACCTGTGCGTGTACGGCGCGAGTCGCTTCACCGCGTACCCGCTGTAGGGGGCGCCCTTGTTCGCCTCGCACTCATTGAGGCAATGGGAGCCCGCGTACGGGTTGTACGACCGGCTCCCATTGACTTCAATGGGAGTCCGACCGACTCGAGTACGATAGCATACGGACGCATCGTACGCGTTCGGTCGGGCTGCACGGGTCCGATTCGGTCGGAAATCTCTCCGGGTCCGGCTCGGTCGGAGAGATTTCCGGCCCGAATCGGAATCGGCCCCATAGTCCAGTGCTTACAAACTGTGCCACATGGCCAAGAAAATCTATTTGACGAAATCAACTTGAAAAGCAAACTAAATGTATATTAGCCAAAGACAGTGCATTTTTCAGGGCAGTTTGATCTAACTCTCCTTCAAGTGTCCTTCTCAAGCTGCCCCCAGATACAGCCTTTGTATAATGTGATTCCTCTCACAGCAACTAGTACTGGAGCTGGCTCCAAGCAGGTGTACCCACAACAGGGGAACAATGAGGTATGAGGTCTCTGTACTTGGCTGTCATCAGCCTTCTTGAATCAGCAATTAGGGACAAACAAAAGGGTGGGCCATGGCATAGAAATGACTTTGCCAATAGGTACAACACTCCCACCCTCACCCATACAATTCACCAAATGGCAGTGCTCAGGAGGAACTAATTAGAAGCTCCTTGCTAACAAAGTATTCATAGAATGTCTAGGCTTAACTCTGTTTCCATCCTCCTCACTTCTGTGACTGGTTCACCACCCTCCAGCCTTGAAAATGGAGGCAATACACTTCAACTGTCTAGGAAGGCTGTTCTCACCACCACCTTGTGCCATGCTCAACCATGGTCATCCAATTTGATCCCACTTTGCTTTTGTAATTAATACTGTGAGCCAATGTCCAAGGGTGGACATCAGAAGACATCCGCTCCTGCATTTGCAGAATCTCCTTTTCGATGTTTGCATTATTCACCCCACATATTCTTTCACGTTGCTATGATCATGTTTCCGTTGAGCTCAGCCTAAATCTCTTGATACTTCCCTATACATGCAGCCAGCCATTACTCCATGCTGAAGCGGTGGTCTAGTGGTAGTCTAGCAATGGACAGACAGTTCGCCTGATTCTAGCACCATCAAAAATAACGAACATAGCACTGTCTCACATGCAAACAATGTTGTTTCTTTCTACATTTTGCATCCTCTGATATTGTCTCAAAAAGCCTTTCCCATATTCCTAAAACCCTGCAAGAAAAATGTACCTTGATTGTTGCCCTTCTTATTCTTTCTAATTACAATCCTTGGTTATTATGCTCTGCATGCCTCCCCTCTCTAAGCACAGCCTACTCTAAGTCACATGAATGTTTTCTTATCCTTTTGTAGTATATTTTTGCAAATTGCCCTCACTTCATTTCAAAACCACAACCCTTCCTTCTCTGAAAGTTATACCCCTGCAACATAACAATGCTTTATTTCCTGTAGCTCCTCTAATAATCCCAACGGCCATCTGCATGAACTCACACACCCCTTGCTAATGATCACACCTAACTTCCATTAATTTAATCCACTACAAAATAACCAACAATAACCAATAAACCACTGGATTAACCACTAACCTTGGGTTCTGGAGCAGCGTGCTGCCCGGCACAAAGTAAGTGCTATGTAAATGCTATTACACTACAATACAATTATCATGTAGGTTGATATCCTGGAAATCTGGCATGGATCTGGCCCTACTCGATCACTCTATTATAGGGTACTGCAGCAAAGATATTTGCTGGACCCATTTCCCTTTGATGCTATACTTGGGTTTGCTACTACCAGACTGGAAACGTTCCTGCCCCTTTTGGATTAGTTCCTGATCCGGGATCATGCGGGGAGAAAGTTTGTCTTCTATGCTCCTGTTTACCATCAAAACAACAGGCATTATAACAATGTGCAAATTATGGTTGTCCGCTAGGCAAGTAATCTTAAAACGAATGCATATCCGGGTGATGCATTTCAATCAATCAATCACGGCATTTATAGAGCGCGCTACTCACCCGGGAGGGTCTCAAGGCGCTGGGGAGGGGGTAAGTTACTGCTCGAACAGCCAGGTCTTGATCTGCTTCCTGAAGGAGAGATGGTCCTGGGTTCGCCGAAGGTGAGTGGGGAGGGAGTTCCAGGTCTTGGCTGCCAGGTAGGAGAAGGATCTTCCTCCGGCGGTGGTTCTGCGGATGCGTGGTACGGTGGCGAGGGCGTGGCTGGTTGATCGTAGCTGGCGGGTGGGCGTGTAGAAGGTCATGCGGTCGTTGAGGTACTTTGGGCCCAGGTTGTGGAGGGCCTTGTGTGCGTGGGTGAGGAGTCTGAACGTGATTCTCTTGCTGACGGGGAGCCAGTGCAGGTCTTTCAGGTGTCCGGTGATGTGGCTGTGTCGGGGGATGTCCAGGATGAGTCGTGCGGAGGCGTTCTGGATGCGC
Source organism: Calotriton arnoldi (assembly GCA_963921515.1). NCBI lineage: Eukaryota > Metazoa > Chordata > Amphibia > Caudata > Salamandridae > Calotriton > Calotriton arnoldi. The sequence continues at coordinate 1,883,531 of CAWUFW010002886.1, forward strand.
TGGAGTCTTTTTGAAGTTTGGCTGTGGTTCCGGCGTAGAGGGTGTTCCCATAGTCCAGTCGGCTGGTGACGAGTGCCTGGGTGACGGTCTTCCTGGTTTCAGTGGGGATCCATCTGAAGATCTTGCGGAGCATGCGCAGGGTGTTGAAGCACGAAGATGAGACGGCGTTGACTTGTCTGGTCATCGACAGGGAGGAGTCCAGGATGAAGCCCAGGTTTCGTGCGTGGTCCGTTGGCTTGGGCGCGGTGCCCAGGGCCGGGGGCCACCAGGAGTCGTCCCAGGCGGAGGGTGATGAGCCCAGGATGAGGACTTCCGTCTTGTCTGAGTTCAGTTTAAGGCGGCTGTTCCTCATCCAGTCGGCGACGTCTTTCATCCCGTCGTGTAGGTTGGCTCTGGCGGTGGTGGGGTCGTTGGTGAGGGAGAGGATCAGCTGGGTGTCGTCGGCGTAGGAGATGATGTTGAGGTTGTGTTGGCGTGCGATGGCTGCGAGGGGGCTCATGTAGACGTTGAAGAGGGTTGGACTGAGTGAAGATCCTTGTGGAACGCCGCAGATGACTTCGGTGGCCTCGGATCTGAACGGGGGGAGGCGGACTCTCTGGGTTCTTCCGGCGAGGAACGAGATGATCCATTCCAGTGCTTTCTCTCGGATTCCGATGTTGCTGAGGCGCTTCACTAGGGTGCGGTGGCAGACGGTGTCGAACGCCGCGGAGAGGTCCAAGAGGATGAGGGCTGCTGTTTCCCCGTTGTCGTTTAGGGTTCTGATGTCGTCGGTGGCTGCGATAAGGGCGGTCTCGGTGCTGTGGTTGGCCCGAAACCCGGACTGCGAGGGGTCGAGGGATCCATTCGTCTCGACGAAGGCGGCAAGCTGTCTGTTGACGGTCTTCTCGATGACTTTGGCCGGAAACGGAAGGAGCGAGATGGGACGGTAGTTCTTGAGGTCGGTGGGGTCCGCCGTTGGTTTCTTCAGGAGGGCGGTAAGCTCGGCGTGCTTCCAGCTCTCCGGGAAGGTGGCGGTGTGGAAGGAGGAGTTGATGATGTCCCGGAGATGGGGTGCGATGGTGGCGTCGGCTTTGTTGAAGACGTGGTGTGGGCAGGGGTCGGTTGGTGATCCGGAAATCTTGGAAATCTTTTTGCCTCCTGATACTTAGTTAACTCACATTTTTTGATTCAAAGAAATGAAATCTTGTACGATTCGCTGTATACTGAAGCAAAGTCTTGCAACAAGGATAACAGGGCGCTCTAACTCACTAGGAAATTGCAGAGCATCTAAGTTTCCCAAAAAAAAAACCTTTCAGCTTGTTCCCCTGTTAGCATTTGCTGCGCTAATTGAAATCTATTTTGATCTATGCCCCTGGGCAATTCATAAAATGCAAAGCTGAGATTTACGGATGTACATCCCGCACATAAAGACGCGCTGCAGGCCACCTATGACAGACATCGGTATTTAATTTTCATAAACTAGACATTGAAGAATTCCATTAGTTTGTGAAATGGGAAGAAGCTGCTGCTCGTCGGGGGCGTATTTGGGTCTTAATTTGTACAATTTAGAAAATATAAGGCAGTTCCTAACCTCGCTCGCTGTTCTTAACCCGACGGACATGTCACCCCCGATGATGTATTGCTGTGGAGGAAAGAGGCCCCGCGTGTTCCCGTCAGCTACTGAGTGGCTGTGGCCTGACCCTCTGGAGCTTTAACAGAAACAATTACAAAATGCTAATATTTAAAAGAACTACATCGGTGTCTGTCACTTCTGAACGAGGCTTTGACACAATCGCGTTCCTGTGGCAAGGCGCTCAGGCGTGTTCGTTCATGTTTAGATTGCTCCCGCGCCATTTTGTTTGATCAACGGGCCCCAACGGCCGCATCTTGTGCCCGTCTCAGGCTGTCCTGCTTTCTGTGCCGGATTTACATAAAACGTTAACGTGCCCCATGCATAAACATATACCTAGATATCAGAGACATTCATGACTTTTGCCTATTTATAAAAGTCACAAGCAGACGCAGGAAATCTATGATTTACTTAGACTGCCAGGAATACACTGTGAGTCACTCCACTTCCACATTGCCCTAGGTCACTGCATTGACCTGGTGAATGAAGGAGTGGTCATAGTAAATATTGTGAGACACTTTAGACAAAAGTTACCTCACCATGATGGCACAATTATACCTATAAGCTGTGTCTGGTATATCTACCTACACTCATCAGCTAGCTGAAGCCGGTGGTAAGGGTAGTGGCTCTTGCGGTGTAAGTCTTGCTAAAGGGACTGCACACTAAAGGTAATCCTTGTATAATTACTATCACTTACTAATGAATCGTGCTGCTAGGTACCCCAGAACCCTCCCATCTTCCTTGCGCCGCTTGACATCTATCTAACACCTCTCCTCCAGACCATTAGATGACTATGGCTTAGTTTTTAGGTCTGGTGTTAGTCGAAGGCAGTGCACAGCGAGAATTGGCCGCAGCCCAAAACCCAGGTTGTGGCAAGGCCTTGGTACGCACTGCATTTATTTATTTATTATTATTTTGGGTACTACTATTGTACTGTGGGAGTACAGCAGTAAAAAACGAGCGGTTCTGCAGTAGTACAGTGGCCCCTGCAACAAAAGTTGCTTTTTTATTCTATTTTCTGGGGGGCCTCAATGGACATCCTCCACATGAACCTGGGGATCAGGGTGTGGTCACCCTACTCCTTTAGGGGCTCTTTTCAAAACTTTTCCTTTTTTCAGGACTCAAGTTTGATAGGCGGCGGCGTAACATTTGCTCTGATGTTGCAGCCAGCCAATCAGATTATTTCCGTACAGCGGGACCAGTACTGGTACTGAAATAGCCAAAGGGACAAAATGCTCCCTCGACTAATCAAAAGCAGTTCTTTTTTAAACTTTTGGCACCACAGGAGTACTGTGGGAATACCACAGTAACCCTGCAGTACCAACAGTCTAGATAGCTCTAACTTTTTCTGAGGATTAACCCCTTAATGCCCAACCCAAGCCTTTCTTTAAACGCAATTTCTCAAAAATGGCTGAACAGATTTACATCAAATCACAGAAAGCAAACTTTCTGAGTAAAGCTCTAACTTTCTGCCAAATCAAAAGTGATTCCATTCAGCTTTTTTCTGTATCAGAGAGCAAAGCTTCCTAGAGACTGAAAATGGTAAATCACACTTTTGGGACCTTCCCTTTTTCTTGGTCCACGCGGAGGGTTAGGCAGCCAGAGGTCAGACCCTACAGCAACCCTCCCGCCCTGCACGTATCCAAAGGCTGAATATGTACAACAAAATCTGAAATTTACTGAAAAAACCAAAGGTTAAAGTGATGTTATAGTTAGGTTTGGTAATAAAATCTTCTCTTACGTTTAAAAAAGCTGCAAAAATTCAATAAAAACAAAGGTAAAGTGACTTTATAGTTGGGTATGGCAAAAGATCTTATCTTACATTCAGAAAACTGTAGAAATGTACTCAAAAAACCAAAGGTTAAATTAACGTTATAGGTGGGTGTTGAAATAAGATACAAATTAACATTTAAAAATTAAAAACTGAAATTCACCAGTTATAGTTTAGTGGCTTACTATAATTTGCACCCCTGACACGCACTCCTAATAACCTCACATATTACGTCGCCAATGACATGGTAAATTACATTATTGATGGCATCTCTGATTATATCTCAAAGCACATCATTGAAGAAGAATAGTTCACCCCCTGGAGGTAGAATGTTCTACATTAAAAAGAGAGAAATCGAAAAACAAACAATAGATTGTTGGAGCAAAATCTTTGCACCAGCCATTATTGACCAGATCCACTTCATTGTCTTCAATAGAGAGAACAATATTCCAAATGTTCTGATTAAGAAGGAATATCCTCATCTAACTGGCTAAGCTGAAAAAGTTACTAATTTCTATGCAAGCCTTAGACATAAACTAAAGCAGAATAATGTTAGCAGGTTTGCAAGAACACAGATGTATACAGTGGAATGTGGTAAAGAGACAAACCCTTACGAGTGCTGTGTGGTAGAACCTACACTGTCTAGTGTGAAGACAGGATAAAGACTAAATTACTATCCTTCGTATAATATTTCGTTTGCACCTATCTCTGCAGAGCAGCATTAAAAAAACTGCACCAGCTTAGACCAAATTAACAATTTGCAGGGGAGCCCGATGCCAAGTTTTCCAAACACCTGTAATCAAAACAGCAGAGTTGATGCAGTATATTGGCAGGGTGGTAAAGGTTGGTCCAACTCAGCTTTCAATTCTGATGTGGGTAAAATAGCTAACTATTACTTACAGAGCTTACAAAAAGGAAAGATGAGTTATGACACAAGATATTAATTACAAGCTGAAGGCCAAAAATAAATCATTGAATCTCTACACATAGATCTCAGGAGGAAACCTTGCTGAAATGTGTTTATGGGGCATTTAAGGATGGCAGGAGTGTGGTCTTTTTTGTGGTTGATAGATATGATACCATGACAGGAATCGGGCAGTGGTGTTTGGGGGTAGGACAGAGGCCAGCTATTTATTTTTTGATCTAGCTTAATTTATTTGACAAATTTTGTAAGTGATTTATGCACCCATAGGTTGCTACAGTGCACTAGTGATTCAGAAATGTGGGGTCTGAACCTCAGTCAATGAAAGCATTGGAAAGCAATTGCTTGTCAGAAGAGATGGTTTTTTACTTGTATGTGAAATGATAAGAAGTTGGTTTCCTCAAAGAGTTATGTTGAGGGAGCACCCCAATGGGAAGATCCTTGAGGGCCCAGTGATCTTCCAAAAAACATTTCAGTTTGTGGTGAAGCAGAATGATGGGCAAGGAAAATGTTCAAATGAGGAATTTGCACTGGCTGGTGGAGTGCATCAGTTCGCCCAAGTGATATGCTTTTGAGAAAGCGCAGATAATGCAAACAGGTGGTTCACGGCCAGACACCTGAAGCTGAGATCATCTTGGAGCTGACATGCGTTGAGTCCTTGAGTGAGGCAGAATTAGAATGGTTGGCAAGCAGAGACAAGAGCAATCGAAGCACATACTACAGCAGTTAACACACAGCAAATGCATCCACAATTGACTCAGGCACAGTTTGCAAAATTAAAAAACGCTCAAAGCCTTTTGTGAGGTACAGAAAAACAAAGGCACAGTAAACTTCCTCCACTTTCTGCACACCGCTATAACTGATAACTTGCTAGTTATGCCTCCTCCTATTCCAACACTTCATATGATACTGAGCAGACATGATACATGGAGCACTTCACTGCTGTGAATGGGTCAAAAATTAGCTTCCTTACAACTTGACTCACTCCCCCATTTGATTCTGGGTACATTTCTTCCAAACAAAGGGGGAAATGGCCTTTACAATGCCGGCTTAAGCAAGCGAGCCGTGTCCCAGCAAGGAGAACAGCACTTGTCTTAACCACGCATATGCCTTAACGGCCCATATGCATGGTTAAGGCAGTCAGTGTTTTAGCTGTCTGAGTAGATGGGTGGGGAGAGAAACCGGAAGGATCGTGGAAGGAGGAACGATCGGGACGCGGCTTGGTAAGTTGGGCTAGGGCTGGGATGGAGGTGGGTGCTGGTTTTAGGGCTCAGGGCCGGGGGCAGGGGTCAGTGTAGTTTTTAGGGCAGGGAGACGAATTTTAGGGCTCAAGGGAGGGAAGGGTCAGTTTTCAGTGTGGGGACATTTTTCAGGGCTCAGGGCGGGGGTGCTGGGGTTGGGGTAGTTTTTTTTAGGTTAGTGGGACGGACTTTAGGGATCAGGGTAGGGGGTTGGGTTAGTTAATAGGGCTGGGGCTGGTAGATTACAACGCAGGCGGGCCGAATTTTAGGGGTCAGGGCAGGGGTGGGATCTTTACCACACATATACCTTTACCAATCATGCCTTTACAACGAAATACATTGTAAAGGCATGCGTGGTAAAGACGCTGTTGTTGTAAAGACCTCATGGTTAAGGCATGCGTGGTTTAGGCATGCATGGTTGTGCCATACAACCAACCGAAGTCAGTAGCATTAAGGGCCTGATTTATGATGCTGAACGGACCGCAATGGTGGCGATTGCGGTCCATTCGACATTTAGTACCGCGGTCCGACTGCCGCATTCTGATGTGCGCTGGTCAGAAGGAGCAGGCGGAGGGACCGGCTGACGCTCCTGACTGGCTCCAGGAGCCCGTCAGTCGGAACGTAATACCTTACAATAGGAGCGGTGCCTGCTCAGGCACCGCCGTAGGTATTACAATGTCCCATTCTGACTGCCTTTTTGAAAAGGCAGCCGGAATGGGACTTTGGGGGACCCCTAGCAGGTCCCCGTCCCCCGTGGGCCTCCGCTTTGGGCTCCCCCCAAAACATCCAAGCCCCGTGTGCCAGGCACCATATGGTGCCTGGCACACGGGGCATGGATGTTTGAAAAAACATCCCTTTTTCCACTGTGGCTTGTGCTGCGAAAGTTGCAAAGGAAAAAGTTGCGATTCCGACCGCCTACACGGCGGTTGCATCATAATCTGGCGGGTGGGACCCACGACTACTTTTCGGTCAGTCCCAATTCTGCTACGATGTCGGTCGGACGCTTGTCCGACGGGCATCGTAATGAGACCCAAAATGTTGCTTGACTATAACTCACCTGCACAGCATAAGGAAACAGTCAACTTAAGCTTTCATTATTGAAAACAGTGATATGTCACATAGGGTCTTTTCAAATCACTTTATGGTTGCTAAAAACTTTCTTTTGTGCAAAAAACTGTCACTGGAACACAGCCAATTAAGCATTTCGTTGATAACAAAATCTCCAGGTTACTCCAGGATACTGGGGTGATGGTATTCAAACCTCTTGGCAACCAATGTCCATGTTAATGGTGTAATCCCCAAAGGCAAGTTAGTTTTTTCTTTTTTTATTTACTTTCTTTTCCATATGGCTACTAACCTAAGTGGCACTGGTGGGGTCGCTGGTACATAAAAGCAGCACCACTTCAAATGTATAAGATAATAGACATTTAGGGCCTTTTTACGACTTTGGCGGTCCTCCAGTGGTGCCACCACTGCACCATCTGCTGGAGGACCACCAAAGCTTCAGGTCTCACAGCGGTGGTCTGTTAGAGTCATAGGAGAACCTAGCATGCAGACTGTCGCCGTGCGAGCATCTGCGGCCCGTTCCTGCATGGTGTGGCACTGCATGCCACACCGTACAGGAACAGGGGTGCAATTCCAGGGGGCACAAATGTGCCCCCCTGCATGCGCCTCCAAGCCCAGGAGTGGCAAGAGGCCCCTTATTTGCCTCTCCGCCTGTCTGGTGGACAGAGAACTCAGAATATGCTTGTCGGTGCCACAGCAGCACCACTTGCATATTTCTGCTCCTGACCTCTGCGCTACTGCCGCAGGATCCTGGGTCCCCGGCGGATGCAGCGGTCCTGTGGCAGTCCAACTGCCACACTCGTAATACTGCGGGCAGGCCCGAAGTGTGGCAGTGGTCGGACTGCCACCTCGAGTACGGCGGACTGGTTCGCTTTAGATACCGCTGGATCCATTGGAGCTCATCACCATTGTGGTAAGGAAAGATTATTAGTGGGTGAAACAGGAACACCGGCTCACAACAAGTAGGCTGACAGCAGGCCATGTTGAGGAAGGAGTCAATAGTATAGGAACATGGATAGACCCCACCAGGAGCAGATGTAGTAAACAGCTCAGCCAGGTCTAATTCTCTCAGTGCTGCTGACTCTCTGAAACCCCTCCCTATCATACAAGGTTCCATGATATCATAAAAAAGCAGTAGGCAGGATACCACATATATATGCTAACTCAGTTCTCATTTGCGGAAGCTTGCCAGCACAGAACATGGCTATTTGCATTGCTTTGCAAAAAAAATAATTAATGCAAATCATTGCATTGCACTGTCTTGCATTGCCTTGAGTCAGGGAGGCATTCCATGGATTCTGATGCAAACCCATATCTGCAGAGACTTGTAGACTGAGGGCCTTATCACGAGTTTGGCAGTCCGTGAACCGGTGTACCCGCGGTCTGACCGCTGAGAGCTCAGCTGTCCCACCGCCGTATTACGATATGGGCGGATTGCATTTGGAAAGAGCGCGGCTGAAACATAGTCACCACCAGCACACTACAGACCGCCGGGGTCGCAGTCGGGGAAAAGCAGCTGCCATAGGGCAGTTAAGGGGAGTTTCACTGCTGTACGTATTACGAGTTGGCCTTTCCTGGTCAGAGTGTGGCATGCGCACGTCTGTGACCTGATTGCGACCAGCGCTAGGGACCCTGGTCCCCTCACCCCCGCCGGTATGACCCCAGCACTCTCCATGCACTCAACCCCGGATGCAACAACAACTGCCAGCTCTCGACGCCGAGCAACACCCAAGGCCCAATCTCCTGCCAACACTGCTGCCGCACCTTCACCCACCTCCAGACCTAGGCAGCTACCCCCAACACGCTAGACGCCTCCGCACACAAGCCACTGAGCTGCATCCTCCTCAACGTACGCACCCTGCACAGACACGCCGTAGAGATCTGGGACCTCCTCAACACTCACGAACCAAACGTCACCTTCCTCACAGAGACCTGGACCAACGCCAGCTCCGCACCCGACATCGCAACCGCCATCCCCGATGGATACAAGATCCTGAGGAAAGACCACCCCAACTGCCCAGGAGGAGGCCTCGCTATCATCCACAAGTGCTCCCTCTGACTCACAACCACCAACTCGGACGACGCCTCGCCCCCCATGGAACACATCTACTTCCAGATCCAGCACAACCCCGGAACAACGCACCGCGGAACACTCGCCTACAGACCTCCTGGACCCCGCACTCCCTTCACCAACATCATCGCAGACCACATCACACCCTACGCCCTCGCCTAAATGGACTATATACTTCTCAGAGACCTGAACTTCCAACTGGACAACCACAGTGATCCCAACACTACCGCCCTCCTGGAGAACCTCACCAGCATAGGATTGAAGCAACTTGTCTCCACCCCCATTCAAACAGCAGGACACACACTCGACCTCATCTTCGCCGGTGGAAGCAACATTTGCTTCAGCCACACCACGGAACTGCTCTGGACAGACCACCACTGCATCCACTTCTCCTTCATGAAACCCACCGCTCACAAGCGTATGCTCCGCCCCCTCGCAGAAGCTGGAACAAAGTCTCCGAAGAACACCTCACCTCCGCACTCACCTGCACTCCCCCCTACTATGACAGACACCAATACCGCAGCAAGCAACCTCCACCAATGGATCACCAAATGCGCCAACACCCTCGCCCCCTCCAGAACACCACGAGAGGACACAACAAGAAGCCAACTGGTTCACCACGGATCTCCACGAATCCAAGTGCTCCTGCCGACGACTGGAGAAGAAGTGGAGAAACAGCAAAACACCAGAAGCACACTCAGACTACAAAGCGGCCATCAGAGCACATCACCAACTCATCAAATCAACAAATAAAAACTTAATCCAAGACAGAATCCTCTCCAGTGCCCACAACTCCATGGAACTCTTCGCCATCATACAGGAATTCACCAAACACAACAGCGAAACAACCAACATCCCTCCCTCCCAAGACCTCTGCAACAAACTCAGCTCCTTCTTTCACCTCAAGATCAAGACGCTCTTTGACAACTTCGATGACCAAGACCACAATACCACCTTAACCCCCACCCCCACCGATGCCTTCCAAATGACCCTTCTCACCTGGAACCCGCTCACCACAGAAGACACCTTAAAGACAATGAAGAGCATTCACTCCGGAGCACCTACTGACCCCTGCCCGCCGCATATCTTCCACAGGGGTGCCACTGCCATCGTACCCAAGCTACGCCGAACTATCAACTGCTCCCTCGAGACCGCCAAATTCCCAGATGATTGGAAACACGCCGAAGTCATCCCCCTCCTAAAGAAGCCCTCCACAGACCCAACGGATCTCAAGAACTTCAGGCCCATCTCTCTGCTCCCCTTCGCCACCAAAGTCACCGAAAAGGCCGTCAACACCCATTTAGCACACTTCATAGAAACCAACAGCATCCTAGATACCTCTCAATCCGGATTCTGCAGCAACCACAGCACAGAGACCTCCCTCATCGTCACCACTGACGACATATGCACCCTCCTTGACCAAGGTGACACGGCAGCCCTCAATGTCCTGGGCCTATCAGCAGCCTTCGACACCGTCTCCCACCGCACACTAGCCACCAGGCTCCATGACACCAGCATCCGAGAAATAGCATTAGACTGGATATGATCTTTCCTCTCAGGCAGAACACAGAGAATAGGACTCCCGCCCTTCCTCTCAGAACCGACAGAGATCAGATGCGGAGTACCCCAAGGATCATCCCTTAGCCCCACACTCTTCAACGTCTACATGGCCCCCCTCACCACCATCGTCAGAAATCACGGACTCAACATCATCTCCTACGCAGATGATACTCAGCTCTTCCTCTCCCTCACCATGGAACCCGACATCACCAGGTGCAATTTCCAAGAAGGGATGAAAGCTATCACGACCCGGATGAGCAACAGCTGCCTGAAGCTTAATGCGGAGAAAACGGAAGTCCTCATCCTTAGCTCCACCTCCTCCGCATGGGACAACACCTGGTGGCCCCCGCACTCGGAAACCCACCCACTCCAATGGACCCAGCACGTAACCTCGGCATCGACTCCTCACTCTCCATGAATCGCCAGATCAAACCATATCCTCCGCATGCTTCAACACCCTACGCATACTTCGCAAGACGTTAAAGTGGATCTGCCCCGACTCCAGGAAAACCGTCACCCACGCACTCATCACACACTCATCACCAGCAGACTGGACTACAGAAACGCTCTCTACGCCGGAGTCAACAAAAAACTCCTTTGCAAACTCCAGACCGTCCAGAACGCCGCAGTCAGACTCATCCTCGACATCCCACGACATAACAACATCACCCAACACCTCCGCTACCTCCACTGGCTCCCCGTCAAAAGAAGAATAACCTTCAAACTTGACAAACACGCCTACAAAGCCCTCCACAACACCGGACCCCAATACCTCAATGACCGAATCTCCTTCCACGCCCCCAAAAGAAACCTCTGCTCAGCCGACCTCGCCTTAGCCACCATTCCTCATTTCTAGAGGACCAGATCAGGTGGAAGATCTTTCTCCAACCTCGCAGCCACGACGTGGAATGAACTCCCCCTTCACCTCTGACGAAGCCCGGCACTGCACCAATTCAGAAAGGACCTCAAGTTCTGGCTGTTCGGATGACCCCAACGGAGCTGCGCAACCCCCCCTCCTTCAGTGCCTTGAAACCCTCATCAGTGAGTAGTGCACTCTACAAAACCCTGATGTATTGAATGATTGATGAGCTGACCGTGGGGTGGGACTGCCAGCTTCAAATTGGCAGAATCAAAGGATTTGATGTTCGTACTTGCCCCTTTCCTGTTCTTTCAGTCAGAGTTCGATATGAATCCATTTCTTCAGGTCCCTCCTTCACAGCAGCATCTTCACCCTGAGGATGATGACCTTGTTTGCTGCGTTATACAGTTGAGTCCTTTTTGTACCATATACCCATTACCTGGGCTGCCCACATATGGGCCAGACTCCGGCAATGGATAGGTGATATTTTTCCACATGTATCATGCATATGTGTGCATCCAACACATATGCAGTTGAAATGCTCACACAGGCATCGATACATAAGGAAAAATAATCACCACCACTGCAGGATCCACGCAGCTACACCGCGGTAAACTCATAATAAGGCGGTCTGAAGACCTCTGTGGTCGGAAGACCGCTGTGGTCTTCTAGTGACTGCGGTGTTCAGGCGGCCGGACTGTCTAACTCGTAATCAAGACCATAGATTTGTGCCAAAATGGTGCGCCTGCCTGAGCTGGTGTAAACAGGAGAAATAACTTTATTTCTCCTCATTATTTCTTTTTTACCTGGGTTCTACATTCTGCAAGAGCTCAAAGAGGAAATAACCTCAAAGGATAGTTTTTGTGCAGGAAGGTACCCCTTCCTGACTGACTCCATGAGAGAATATTGTGGAAAACAACATAAACTCACCAAAATATAGTAAAAATAATATCAGCATCCTATACTTACATACAAAAACCACAGATGCCGATGATAAAAGTATAGCTGTCAAAAATATCCAATTATAATAATATCGAACACACAAATATTGAAACAAAACATTTAATCTACAATCGTATCGGGAAGAATAACATTTTAAATCATAAAATCCTTTAAATAAATTCAAATATAAATAAATAACAATACACCAATGACACAATAGATAATAGAACAACAAACATAAAATTATTCGCATATATAACCATATTTATTCCGAATACATTTACAATTAAAAATAAACACACTTTAAAAATGTAAATATTATTTCAAGAAAATAAATATTACAACACACGCTCAAAATAAATGAAATGAATTTAACATTGAAAAGATATTAATACTACAATCCACCAAATACACATATTTAACAATAAAAAAGAAACACTCATTAGCATCCACCAAAAAAGGTAATACATGGAAAAAATTAAAACTACACACAAAATAGGCAATACAATTTACTGTAAAACAAACTAACCAATACAAATATGATCATCATTAAGTGAACACTATGCAAAGGGGCATATTCTCAAGGAGCCATCGCCGATTTATCGGCACTTTAGCACCGCAAAAGTGGCGATAGAGTAGAGTGGGCAGCCTGGACCCACGGAGCCTGACTTAGGTGCACCGAGGGCACACCGCCTCCCACAAGTGTTGGGACTACCGGTCCCCCTCCCGGGCCCGATCAGCTGCCATCTCAGAAACCGAGTGTTTCCACACATGAGCCGCAAATTGCGACCCTCTTTTTATTCCTCCCCACCTTAGCGCGTGGGTTGTGATTATTTGTTGACACGTGGCCTGATTTTTGCCACTCACTTTTTATTCACAGTTTTCACCTCTGGTCCTGAAGAAAGCCCCCCCTACATTTATTTCTGGGGCTGAAACATGTAGACCGTCTTTCCTGACAACAGCGAGCCATTATACTCCTATTGTTGTCTACCCCCCTGTTTTTACCCATACCCCGGGCTGCCACAATTAAATAATTTTTGTATATCTAGGCAAGGATTCCCGGAGGTATTTTTAATCTAGCACCACACTTCATCACACTATCACACTACACCAGCTCCGCTGTAATCAGGCGTCGTAGCACAACCGGGCGGCATTCGGCCACCCGGTTGGGACCCCGATGATGAAGCATGACACCAACTAGGTTGGTGTGTGAGGGGTCTTTTAAAAGAACCTGATGGTTCTCCAGCACTGTGAGCCCCCAGTGTCATCTATTCAGGTACTGGGTACGTCCACATTGTTCATTGGATAGAGTTATCGCCCCATTCACAAGCTGGTGCAAACTGCCGACATCGCCAGTATTCCTGCGATGGCTGCCATAAAATACATTGCCACGGATGAGAGCGACAACTAACGCTAATGATATGCAGAGTAGGCGTTCCCGTGCAAAAACACACGAAAACACCACTTCACGATATTCTCAACGACCAGCCAGAGCTGCGATGCGATCCGAAAACAGGCGATAATGCGCGTTAGCAGCAGGGATTCAACACCTGCCTCTTACTGGTGTTAAGCAGTACGACAACCTGCAGTATGAAAGTGAGCCCAGCCTAGAGCCACATCTGAAGACCAACAGATGCCATGGAGATATTGACCATGCAGCCTGGAGACCCAAGAGGGCCACAACACCCTCCGCAACCACCCCCGGACCCTCCCCCTCAGGTCATGAAGTCCAGTAGTCAACGGTAGTGGAAAAACAGAACTTTATTACAAATACATAAACAACAAGACGAAAAGCACAGCCAACGCGTTCCATTCCCAACGGGGAACTTCACCAGGGCAACTTGTGGATCCAATAAACTGCAAATGCTGCGGGAACTCCCCAATACCATTCCATATCCCGAAATCAGTAGCCAGAAACCTGTTGGAGAAATGGTGACAATGGTCAAGCGTCCTCATAGTCACAAACGTAATCTGGTACAGTGTATTGCACTTGGACAAACCGGAATGCATAGAGGTATGATGAATCCAGTCCAAACATACTGCAACAGAAGTCTGTGTGCCCGTAACCTCCGCAGGAAAGAAAAGGAAGGTTACGACCACACAAACATCTGTTACGGTCTCATCATGCAGGATTCATCATACCTGCAAACATCACGGTATGTATCATCTTGATACCCCTGCACCTTCACTTCCCCCACGTTGTGCATGAACAGCTGGAGACCATGGAAGGGAATCACGCCATAGTTGCCTTACCGCACGTGCCGGGGGCAATTGACTGTACACATGTACCACTTGTGCCCCCTGCCGACCCTGCACACAATTACCGCTACAGAAAGCACACGCATTCCATCAATGTGCAGGCGATAGTGGACCTCCGGGGACAGTTCACCAATGTCGTCGCCCACTTCACAGGCAGTGGGCATGATACATACATCTTCCGACAGTCCATCATCAACCAGCGCTTCCAGGATGGCACCCATGGCAATGCACTGTTCATTGGTGAGTACTAACTGAACACACCACACACCTCAACTCCACAATCACACAACTCACAACTGTGGGAGAGCACACGTAACAAAATCACTTACAACATGCCAACCAACATGCCCAACTACCGGACACGACAACACAAGTAACCGTGGTAACAGGGGCCAGACATGTAGACAAACCATCCACAAAGGCAGAGCCCCTCTGCCACATAATTGCAGAATGTGGGGAGAGGTGGGAACCAAGAATGTGTGAAGGAGGCAAGTGACCCAGCACAAAGAAAGGACACAATGCCAAGTGTTGCGGAGATGTGCTGGACAGACTGCAGTATGCAGAGCACAGACATGTCCATGTGGACATCTACTGCTGGTGTTTGCAGTGTAGTGGACACTGGATGCAAACAGGTTACCCAGGAAGTGTGGAAGCCCTTGGACATGTAGCCATGTGGTCCCCCCCCTGTAAGCCTGAGCGGAGCGGCCTTGCCCGGCGTATGTCACAAATGAATACCCTGGGGCCCTGGGCGGGATGGCCACCACAGTAACTACTGCGTGTGTCTCTGTGTCCGCCATATCATGACCATAGGCCTACACACGTGCCTGACCACAATCAACGGCCGCATTCACACTGGAGACGAGGTGGCTACGTCCCAAGCCAACCTGCGCATATCTCGTCAGCGCATGCAGGGCCGTGTCTGCCAGGGCTGCGCCCCCCACCCAGCCACGAGGCTGCCGCCGTGACAGGTGGTGCCTGCGCGATCCTGTGCACCAGCTGCACCTCAGCCCTGGTCCTCAGACCGGTCCGCCGCCCAGCAATGACTGCCCGCCCCTGCGCACCCAGGCCTCAATGTTCACCTGCCGCCACCGGCGTATCTCCAAGAGGGCCCTCCACATGCCGGTGCAACCTCCTCAGCCGGTGGCTGGATTCCGCGCCACAGGCCCCCAGCGTACCCTGCGGCGCCGCACCGCGGAGTAATGTGTGTGCTGCTTGTGCTTACACTGCGGTCCAGCAGGGCTCACAAATCAAATCGAGTGCTGATATGCTGGACGCCGTATCGAGGGCAACGCATCATCGCAGGCTGCACACCCGCTCAGCTCTTCAGGTGGGCCTAACTCAGTGCAACGCAAGTCATCACCACGTGGCGGTAGGCCCGTGCCGGACCCAGGCCATCGGGTGCCACCAACTCAGTGCAACGCAAGTCCGCGCCACGTGGCGGTAGGCCCGTGTCGGACCCAGGCCATCGGGTGCCACCAACTCAGTGCAACGCAAGTCACGGACCCTTTATGATTGTGTTCCGTGGATGCGGACGCCATCATGTCACCTCCGGCAGTGGGGGATGTGCTGTGGTGGGCCCCTTTTATTGGCTGTGTCACATGTCCTGTGACGCCTGTGCTGGATGGGTGTGGTGTGGGTGTAAACCAGCCCTCAGGGAGTGGCTGTGGCATGCTGACAACTAGACCAGTGACCAGCAGATCACTACAGGGAAGACCTGGGACATGTAGCTTTGTCGTACCCCCTCTGAGTGTAAGCGGAGTGGGCTGGGCTGGCGTATGCCAGTCCAGCGTAGGGGTGTGAACAATGACCCCGGGGCTCTGGGCGTGGTTCAGTTCTGGCCTGGACAAGGAATTAACCAATGCGTGTGTCTCCGTTGTAGTGTCTGTGCCACCCGGACCACAATCGGCAATGTTGCACCCTGTGACCCAAGCCCCACAACATGTGCTAATTGGACGTGAGGGGGAATCAGTGACCCTACATTCATCCATACTGGCATACTTGAAGGATCATAGACATGACACATCTGTGTGAATTTGAATGTTTTATTCACATTCAGTGGAGTGTTGCAGCTGGAGCAGTACAGGGCCATGCAAACCCCACTTTACATTGTTGCCCCGTGGAGGGCCAGCCAGAGTCCATTAGGGAAGGACAGATTCATCGGAAGAGGAAGAGTTCAGTCCACAGTCTGCTTGCTGTGTCATTGGTAGCCAAACAGAATATGGCAGTCCATGTCGAGGTCCAAGGTGAGTGCCGCAGAGTGTATCGGGGGACAGTGGAAGGTGATGATGACAGGGCCGAACCAAGCTGGAACAGGCCATATGGCGGAGATGAATGCTACCGCTTCCTCATTACCACAACGGCAGTCTCATCCACATCATCGTCCTCTGATGTGTAATGAGCCTCACCTGTGGGAGGTGGTGTTTCGGCTGCAGCACTGTGGGGCACTTACACATCAGGGGCCGGAGGTGGATTGTCGTCCGCACTGTGTGGCAGTGACACATCAGGTGCCGGAGGTGGAATGTCTGCCGCACTGTGGGGCACTGACACATCAGGGGGCGGAGATGTAGATGGTGTAGGAGCAGCAGCATTCATCTGCGCCAGGCCTTGTGGCAGCAATGCCATGATGAGGATCTGCAGGGCATGGAAGATCCCAGCTACATGTTGCTGATGTGCAGCCGTGGCAGCCATCCTTTCCGCATCCATCTGCACCATGTCCTCCATGAGCCTCCGCATGTGTCCCAACTCCCGGCTGGGATCGCTGGAGCCACTCTGACTAGACAGGTGTTCTTGTCTCCGAGTCATGACTCCAGGGATGTCAGCCATGGCTCGTTGGAGACCATGGAGCGGACTGTGGGTGTCCGTTAGGGACTGTAAGTGGTCCCTGATGGGACGTAGACACCCATGGATGGCATCTAGTTTGGCTGCCATGAGGTCGAACCCCACCCGCACCTGCTCAGCCATCTCCTTCTGGCCCTCCAACACACGGCGTTGAAATGCCATGTGTTGGTCGTGGGAATTCATTGTGACTCTTTAGGAGGAGCTGCCTATTTGAAGCGGGACAGTGGAAATTTGTGCACCATCAGGGATGTGGAGTTGTACTTGTCCATTATCATGTCACAGTTTCCTGCTATGCCAAATGTGATTGGCCAGTTTCTACACACAAGCGGCAGCAGTTGTGTCCTCTGTTCTGTTGTGAATGTGTTGCAGTTTGTACCACATTGTTGTCAATGTTGATGTGCTCTGATTCTTGTGTGTGTGCTGCATTGTGGGAGAGTCGCCCCTGCAGCTCAGACTTTGCTTGGCCTTCTCCCTTTCAGGCGGTGTGCCTTTGACTTCTGTGCTTATGTAGTGCTGTGATGTTGCATACTTGGGTAAGTTGGGCTCTTGGTGGGAGTTGGGGCTCTTGGGCATGGGTTGTCCGCAGATGTCTTGTTGCCTTCAGGTGTTGTTTGTGCACGTGGATGTGTCAGTGTGTGACCTGCTCCTTTCCGGATGTGGACCACACTCAGCCACCTCGGTGTCGTGGGGTGTAACATGTAATGATGAGTGGCCTGCAGACATGCTCATCGTCATGCAGTGTCACTTGCATTGTCAGTGGGGCTCACGGATCCGCAGCTTTGCTGGGTTCAGCACATGTGCATGGGTTTGTTGTGAGATTGGTGATGTGTGGGGAGGGCCCCCTCTGGGCACATTGTGGACGGGGGACTACTTGCTGTTTCTATGTGTGCTGCAGTATGGCAAGGAGATCAGGGACATGATCCAGAGTCATTGTGGTTGTGCATTGTGCTATACATCATTGTGCATGTGTGCCATTGTGCCCATCTCCCCCCGTCCCCCCAGTCCCTGGTGGTTACTCACCCTGTTGCTGTTGTGTCAGGTCATGTTGAGCAGTGTCCGGTCCCCCGACTCCTGCCACCGTCTCCACACTGATGACTGTGGACACCATTTCCTCCATCTCATCCAGCTCCTATTGTGGCGCAGGACTCCCACCCCCAGTCGGCATTGCGGTTGTTTGCGAGTTTCAGCTTGGTTTTGTGCTTCACGTCATTCCAGCGCCTCTTGAGCTCTTCCATTGTCCTCCTCAGCACTCCGACTGCATTCACCTTGTCCAGGATGGACTGCCATATAGTATTTTTAGTTGCCAATGACACAGTGGTGGTGACGAACAGTTTTTGATGGTGTTCTACCACCTCCGTAATCAGGATCCTGTTTTCCTGCGGACTGAACCCCGTCTTCCTCGTCTTCTTCTCCTTGCCCTTCCCTGACCCCGAGGTCCCAGGCTGGTCCTCCGTGGGGCTTGTGGGGTTCGGGTTGTCCTCTGTACTTGCTCCAGCTGCCTCCATTGTGCTTCGCAGTTGTTATGTGGTTTTTTGGGGGGGTTTGTTGCTGCTTTTATGGTGATTTTTCCCGCCTGAGGTGGGAATTGCAAGCCTGGCGCTGCTTGTCGCCGATTTTTCTATCGTGGTTGGGCCCATCGCAACTTTTTTGCGTTCGGGTTTCCTTTTTTATCGCCGTTGTGGTAGTTGTATCGCGGAGATTTGAGGCGTTATCGGGAAACTATTGCATGTTACCGCCGTGTTGTGAATGCGACGTTGACACAGGGTTATTTCCCCGCGATAGACGGCGATATGAAAAATTGCGTTAGCCTATTTTGGCGATGTTTATCGCACGTTCTTGTGAATATCCCCCAAAGAGTACTAAAACTCACTACTTTTCACAGAAAAAGCTTAACAACTGCAAAAACTCCGCTGGACTGCACGAAGAAAAGCCAGAAAGAAAACTTTAACAAAATAACAAGGCACCTCCACAAGTAAGTTTTAAAATTAAATTAATTACAATGTAATAAAACATAACTTTAAAATGCAAATATATAAATATATTACTAAACTCTCTTTTTATTATTGATACTTACCCTTAGCTACTAAAGAAACATTTCAGCAAAAATTAAGCACTGCAAAAATCTATTACTGCACTCGGAAACCCGGAAAATGGGTCTTTCAAAGTAGGTAAAATAAAATCAGTTATAAAAATAAAGCAACCCCTATACACTAAACTCAAAAATGTATACCCTACCACTCCTCAAAACTAATGACGCCAGTATTTTTACCATGTAACTAAAACAAACATTTTTTCACCAACAGAAAAAGAAATCCTACCTGACCCAAAGAAACTCAAGTGCAATAAGCACATAGGTAGGAATAAAATGTAAAACATTTGAAAGCATGTTTAAATTATATTAGCCAACAGAATAAACACATTTGGCAAATAATTAATTTCATAATTATGACAGAATGGCAGAAAGAACCACATATATCACGTCACATAAAGGCAAACAATTGCTTTCACACATGGAATACTCAAACAGCCAGGAAAGCACAAGCACCAACAATGTGAATTGAAAATAGACTATATATTATGGAAATGTTTCTTATGGGAGGGCTATTATAAAAAAAAGTGTTATAATTAACGGCAGAGAACTAAACAACTTACGATTGTAACAGAGATAGATGTAAGGCATGTACTTCAAGATGTAAAAGAGGCAAGCACTAGTCATTACAGGTCAGCTACCAGTACGTTCTACTTTGAAATGCCTACTATAATGCACTAAATAAGCCACAAGTCAAACCCCTGCTGCCCCTAGATGATACTAAGACATATAGGTCATAATTACAATGTCGCTCGGAAAGACTCTGAAGGCTTTCTGACCGACATTGTAGGTTACACTTCGACAGCCCCATTAGGATGACGGCAGTCGGAGTTTAAAACGGCGGAAGACTGCGACTCGGTTGGTCAGTCGGAAATGCACCATAATCCCTTAAGGGCGGCGTTTCCGCAGTCGGGATTATGATGGCGGTTTCCGACAGCTAAGCCATGTCGAACCAGCTCCCATTGAAAAATGGACGTTTGCGACCGCACCATGTGCGATCGCATCCTAATGGGATTGTCGAAACTGCCGAACTATGGTCGGGGGGTTCCTTCCCCGAAATGGTGTCGGTCGGTGGCAACTCCGACTGATATCCTGATTAGGCCCAGAGATTCCAGAATACCTAACCATTACACATAACAATGAATGCTTCCTCGTACACAACAATCACAGTAATGAAAGAAGAAGAATCACATTTGCAACTTAAAACAACCTTATAAAACTGAGCCAATTTGAAACATGGATGACGGATGGAACTTTCACCACCACCATTCAAACAGAAATATGCCAAAAATGGTGAATATCATAGCACTGATGTACCCCTCATGTATTCACTGCTGCCTAACAATTAAAAAGCAACTTACTATGAACCTTTAAACCACATCTAAGTAAAAACTAAAAACTACTCTCTACAAAAAAATCATAATAGACTTTGATCAGGTAATGATACAACAAATAAACTATACAAACACACAGTCATACAAGGCCGCTATTATCACTTCAATCAAAGCATTTGAAAACATCTGCAAAAATCTGTACTAACTGTAGAATATGCAACAAACAGTCAGTTTGCTTTTGAAATTAAAAATGTTATAGCACTAGCATAAGTATCTGTAAGAGATGCAGCTAACCACTATAACATGTTAATAGAATCCCCATTTACCAAATATATTAACAAAAACTAAGTTCACTAATGGACTACTTCAAAGACAGTTACCATGGTGGAATGTCTACGTCAGAACTATGGCTCAGCAAGACAAAACCAACAG
This sequence comes from Calotriton arnoldi, assembly GCA_963921515.1. Taxonomy (NCBI): domain Eukaryota; kingdom Metazoa; phylum Chordata; class Amphibia; order Caudata; family Salamandridae; genus Calotriton; species Calotriton arnoldi. Next base: position 1,904,523 of record CAWUFW010002886.1, read on the forward strand.
CGCAGTGGAAGAATGGCACATTGCCTTCTAAATCAAACTGATAATAAAAATGCAAAACTGAAATGTCCTAATTAAATCCAACAAAGTATTCCACAGTCATTGGAAACCATAAAAAATAGAAAACATGAAAGTAAAAACCATTCCAGGAAATCCCAAAAAACAAAAGAAATTAAAAAATAATATTGGTTTAAATTAACCCAAATTATTTTCCTTTATTAAATAAAATGTATTCAAAATAACTTCAAACGTTGCCCTCCCACTTCCAAACCTATACAAAACACATAACACACCCACCCTCACAGCACATACTTCTCAAATACAAAAATAACATCACAACTCTACAAAAACAGTACAAAACATGACTATACCTACACTAACATACTACTACTACTACCAAAGTATAGCTAGGCCTACCACATTAACTACATAACAATAAAAAACAAACTACCACTAAACAACTTTACCGAATAAGACTAACAACATACCCCACACTAACCAGACCTACCCACATCCCCACTATCCCCGAAACCCTTGAGAAATTTTTTTCAAAGCTCTTACCATGTCTGCCAAACAGCAAGAGGGAACCGAGATCAAGGCAAACAAAACACATCTCAAAATGACACTAATAGAGTACAAAATACAGGTAGCGGTAAATAAAATGGCCCCTAAATGAAACTGAAAAAAAATACTATTTTCCTAAATCAATAGACATTTTACAAAAAGTTATTATAAAGTTTTACAAATGTATTTACAAAATTTGCCAAAAAGTAAAAAAAGGTTAATCAATGTTTTAAACAATTACAAATGTAAAGTATAAATTAAATAGCACTATAAAAATATAACTATTTTAAATTGTACTAATTAATATATACATTAAAATGGATTATAAAAATGTTAAAATACAATGCAATGTGTATAAATAACAATACATGTATAAAAATACTTAAGGACCATTTGTCCATAAATGTTTAAAAATATGTTTTTAAAATGTGTTAAAAATACAGAATGTGATACTATACCAGAAAAGAACATACAAATGTTGCACCACTGCAACACGTGGAAATGTTATATTTTTTTTATTTGCAAAAATACAATGTATATATCAAAAATAAAAGTTAATAATGTACATAAAATAAAATACATAAATAAAACATATGTAAAAACCTTGACATGTATTGGTGAGTTATTCTAAAAAAAAAAAAAACTACACCATACAAAAGTGCAAACTACGAACCATTTTGGGGCTGGTATTGGACAATCAAGGGCTTAGATTTACTATTCTCACTCCAATCTATACCATTTTGGGTAAGGTGTTGGACAAAAAAGGGGTTAGTTTTATTGTTCTCATTCCAAACGTAATCATTTTAGGGGAGGTATTGAACACTAAAGAGGTAGGATTTACTATTTCCACTACAATCTGATACATTTTAGGGAAGGTTTTGGACTCAAATGGGTAATTTTTACTATTCCCTCTCCAATGTAATTCATTTTGAGAAAGGTGTTAGACAATAAAGAGGCCAGATTTAATATTCCCACTCCAATCTAATCCATTTTGGGGAGGGTGCTGGATACCAAAGGGGTAACATTTACTATTCCCACTCCAGTCAAAACCATTTTGGGGAAGGTGTTGGACACTAAAGGGATAGGATTTACTATTCCCCCTACAGTCTACACCATTTTGGGGAAAGTGTTCGGCACTAAAGGGGTCACATTTAATATTCCCACGCCAATCTAAACCATTTTGGCAAAGGTGTTGGACACCAAAGGGGTTAGATATGCTATTCCCACTGCAATCTAAAGCATTTTGGGGAAGGTGTTGGATACTAAAGGGGCATGATTTACTGTTCCCATCCCAATCTAATCAATTTTGGGGAATGTGTTGGACTCTAAAATGGCAAGTTTTAGTATTCCCAGAACATCAAAACCATTTTGGGTAAGGTGTTGGACACTAAAGGGGTAATATTTACCATTCCCACACCAATAAAAACCATTTTGTGTAAGGTGTTGAACATTAAAGGTGTAATATTTACTTTTCCCATTCCAATAAAAACCATTTGCGGAAGGTGGTGGACACTAATAGGGTAAGAGTTATTATTCCCATTCCTGTCAAACCATTTTTGGAAAGGTGTTGGACACAAAAGGGGTAAGATTTACTATTCCTGCAACATAATTCATTGTTTTAAAAATGCAAAAATATCAATAAAAATAAAATAAATACATTTACAATATATATTTACAGTTTATGTAAATACTTAGAACAATAAACATAACACAATTTCAAATAACAAATAGCATAAAATATGAACATTTAAAAAGAAATAAAATCAAACATTTAAAATTGTATACAAAATTTCAAAACATAAATAATAATCATGTAAGTAAAAACATTTATAAACTGCAACATTTTAATTTTCTGAAACAACTTTACTGAGAACCCTAAAAGTATAAACATTACAAAGTAATACCGTAAAAATTCAATTTTATATTTTTTATAAATTTAAAAATATATAATTTTACATAATACATAAACAAATTCAGAAAATAACAAAATTTAACACAAAATTAACACAGTACATACATACAATGACTAGACTTATACACAAAAGTAAAATATATTTTAAATACATATGCAAATAATTTAAATATTAAAAAGTATTTTTATGTATTCATAATTATAATTACAAAACTAATACTTTGCAATAAATTAAAAACAAGTTTCAAAATTCAATCTTCAATTTCAAACATTTTAAACAAAAATACAATACTCAAATTGTAAAACATTAAATAAAATATGAACATGATAACAAATACTTTCACAAATATGCCCACGGTATTCCTCTATAAACCCAACATCCCACTAATAAAAATATTAGTAATCATTCTTTAACAAAACAAAATAAAATAAAAACTAAATTACATATAATAACATTTTGCCTTAAATACAAACTACATATTTTCAATTACCCAAAACATTTCAAAAACATTAATATTTTTTTTTTTAAAGTACAAAGAAAGAACCAAAAACCTTTAAGTTTATAATGTAAAATACAACTTAAATAAATATTACAATCATATATATATATAGATATATATATATATATATCTATATATCTATATATATATAGATATATATCTATATATCTATATATGTGTATATATATATATATATATATATTAAATGTCTACATTTTATTAAACATAATATATATAAAATAACTTAATATAAACATTGAGTTAAATATGAACTGTATGCAAACATTTTTATGAAAACAACATTTAAAACATAAATTTGTAACTTGAATCAATTTTTAAAATTAAAACATTATCCTTTTCACTTCGAATTTTTGTAATTAAATTACAAAAAGATTTACACAAACATAGTTTAAAAATCTCCAAGCCATTTTTCCCTATAAACCCAATATCTAGCTACTAAAAATGTTATTAAACATATATTTTTATTTTAAAAATTTAAAAGAAAACATTTTAAAATTAAATACAATAAATATTACAATTACTTATTAAAATAAAAATACATAACATCAAACTATTTGAAAACTAAGGGCCTGATTAGGATGGCGGGTGGACTTTTGTCCGCCCGCCACCCTGTCACAGACGGGACCGCCCGACAGGCTGTCGGCGGTCCCGCAGTTGGCATTAGGATGTGACCGCTACCACGGCGGTCGCAATGCCTATATTTTGCATAGCAGCGGGTGCTGCTGGCTGCAGCACCCGCCGCAATGCAAAAAAGGGACACGTACATATCCCTGAGCTACGTGGCAGGCACCATGTGTTGCCTTGCACATGGTGCAGGGATCTGTAAGGGCACCATATGTGCCCCCCAGTGCCCACAGCTTAGGGCCAGGGTGGAAGGTGGGCCCGCTATGGGCCCCCAAAGTCCCCTTCCGCCCGTCTGTTCATGGCAGGTTGACTGCCATGAACAGGTGGGCGGAAAGGGACATCGTAATCCCTACGGCGGTGCCTGGTAGGCACCACCACCAGTGTAGGGAATGCGAGGCCCTCCACCGCAACGGCGGGCTCAAGGAGCCCATCAGATGCGTGGTGGTTGGGCTTTCCGACCGCCATCCCTCCGCCCGCCATTATAATATGGCGGGTGGAAAACATGCAAACAATGGCGGTGAGACTGCCACCGACAAGGTGGCGGTCTCACCATCATCGTAATCGGCCCCTTAGTAGATGAAACTAATTTCACAACAAAAAAATCAATTTAACAAAAATATTGTAAAAACACAATACACAACGAAATTTTAGTGAAGAATATATTTTACAACAATATTAAAATCAAGACTAAAAACAATATACTTACTTTGCTATTTATGCCCATGATATTTTGGACATCACAATATCCATGGAACAATATTTTTGTATCACAATAATTTTTTCAATATTCTGTTCAAATCCCTTTCTGATCACAACACAGACACCCATTCACTGGGGCACAAGGGTGCCTGCTTTGGTGCTAGGTAGCAAAATGTGTGCTAGCGCATGCAGAGAGTAGAACTGTGCCATTTCTTTGTAGATATGGCACAGTTATGATTGTTTCAGTCACCCAATGCAAAGCAGCAACTTTGCTTGCTGCCCTGCATTGTGTGAACTCTTAGTATATCAAGGCCTTACTTTGTTTGTTTGGAACTTTGTAAGGGCAGGACACAAAGGAAGCCCACTACAATTGTTTGTGAATAACTAAATTTATGAAAGTATTTTGTGCTGTGTCAAAACATCTTCACCTAAACTGTTGGCAATGTTGTTGGTGTATTAGTTTTGCTTTTAACAGAATTAAATTTCCAGGGTGGCAATGGGTTAGGAAAATGTCTGTCACTACCTACAACAAATATGCGTGTGGATGTGCACTAATCTTCAAGTCCTTTCAGCCCTAGAAAAACCATTCCCCTACCTGGGAAATACATTTACTCACCCATAGATCTTTTTACAACTTTAAAAGCACAAATTGTGAACTGTAAAAGTGATTGCACCCATACAAAGTCTGTGATAGTTCCCTATAACTAGTAGCCCAAATAGCTTTGTAACTCAGGGTATAAGAAAAGAGGTGGCGATCCTAACAGGAGCCAAACAGGAAATCATAATTAACCCTTGAAAAAATGTTCATACCAGCCCTACACTGCAGGAGGCTGTTAGTAGAGTAGGGAAATGCAGTAGTGTCAGAATGGCCAGTCCAGCACTGATCCCAGCCAGTCAGATTTCTCACGTAAGACTACACTGCCCTGCATTTGTCTTACATCACTACAAACGAGCCTTCACTTATCTATATCACGGGAATGCTCCACAACAAAGGGTACCAACTGGCAATAAACAAGGGTAAAAGGAAAATAATTTCTGAAAGGCAAAGGTTTGGCTATCACCTTTGAAATCAGATTATTAAAAATCCAAAGGGAGCTGGCTGTTTTAGACTATGTAAAGACATTTTTAGTGGCTGCCCTTGAGGAAACATCTTGACATATAAAGCGTTTTAATCAACGCCTAAATTAGATGTTCAGCAGCCTCTAAATTAGGTCCATGACATTGCTTTTGATGATTGGGACATGCAAAAAACCAATTATAATGTAACCCGAGGACATCAGATACACTATTGCCGAAGTGAAAAAGTCTCCAAGGTTGTGACAAACAGAAGCAGGATCCTGGAATCATGAAACTTATACCTCCCAACGCACAGGGTGCTACTACGTGTCACACGATATTGGCTCCCTTCACATGGTCACCTGTGAAGAGCCCATATCAGACAAGGCTGAGTTGGTTTCCATTTAATCTTTTGAGGCCCTGATCAGCTAATGTCAATTAAGGGGTGTGAAAACACCCCAGGACATCAGCAGCAGTCTTACCAAATGATTTGTTTTGGAGAAAGGGAGGTTACTGGAAGGAGGGAGCAGAGGGCAGAAATGCATTTTAATCAGTTCTCGACAAGAGAGCCTGCCCCTGCTAAGGCCCCGCCCATTCCCCACCCTAAGAAGAAAAAAAAATTCAGTTGGCAGGTGTTGGAAATTGCGTTACTGGTTGAAGAGGGTGAAACCCTATTGAAGCAAGAACTACAATCTCTTTCAGGGTGAAACACAAGCAAACCCCAAATTAACCTATGCCGTCTGGCAGCAAAAACAGTCAGGCTTAACTTAGAGGCCATGTGTAAAGCATTTATGCAGCACTTAAAACAGTAATTAAGTGAAAAGACAACACAAGAAAAATGCCACACCAATTTAGAAAAGTAGAGTAAAATGTATTAAATTATCTGGCACCAAAACGGCAAAAATCTAATCAGTAGAAACAGGAGATATGGATTTTTTAAGATTTAAGTGAAAATAGTGCCTAGACGGACAAAGCGTGAACTGTGCTAATCTGGCCACGTGGACCTTGACAAAGTCACAAGTTCAGGCCAATCACTATGGAGTGCGGGCCAGATACAGGGACCCAGTTAGGCCAGCTGAATAAGAGTACCTTAAATCCTGGTTACAGAATGTTGCGAGATCCCGCGTCAAGGATCCATAGTGCAGCAGCAGTTCTGAGGAGCCGCGAGGCTGTGATGCAAGGTCCTGCGTCATCGGCAAGAATGCCATTGATGAGAGGCTTGTGATGCGAAGCCCTGCAACAAAGATACGTCATGCCCAGGCTGATTTTGAAGAAGTTGCAGGGTTTGCGAGGCGAAGTCCAACGGCGCTGTCAAGGAGGACATCAACGAGGGGCGTGCGATGCAAAAGCCTGTGTCAAGGATGCGTCACGCAGTGGCAGTTCTGAGGAGACTGTGAGTTAAGATGCGAAGGCCTGCATTGAAGATGCGTCACACAGCAGTGGTTCTGTGGAGACTGCGGGCTGCGATGCAAAGTTGTGCATCGGGGCTATGTCACACTGTGGCAGGTTCCGAAGCATAGCTGCGAGGAGATGTGTCATACTGCCTCAATTCTACCCACAGAACCACAGCTTGGCTGGCAGAGCACCTTCAGGTCCACTTCCAAGGGTCCTAGATTGGGGTAGCACCACTTGGGGGACAAGACTCACAGCAGACTGAGTCCAGGTGCTGGGTTCAAGACAGATGGAGCCTGTTCTGTCCCTGAGGCTTTGATCAGGTGTCCAGGCAACTGGCCCTTGGAGTCACTCTAGTGGTCTTGGGATCAAGATACAGGTTCAGTCCTTCACTCAGGCAGCAGGGCAACAGAGTAGCAGTCCTTCTGGCAGAGCAGCACAGCAGTCCATCAGAGTCTTCCACAGGTCCAGAGGTGTACTGAAAAGATGGGTCTGAGGGTCGAACATTTATACCTGATGCCCACTTTGTAGTAAGAGAAGGATCTGGAGGTTTCCACCCCAAGAGGTATTTGGAGTTTCCTGACTCCTGTCCTGGCCCCAGATTGTCTGGGGTCACAATAGACTAGTATCAAGCCCTTTGTAAGTGTGCCCAAGCAGAGTCTTTGTGATGCGCAAGTGTGGTAAGTGACAAGTCCTCCTTCTCATCAAGTCAGAGATGGTCCCATCCTGCCAACACCTACGGCCCTTTGTTTCACTGTCTGGGAGCAATACACAAAGGCCACCTGCCAGCTACACCTAGTCATGTGACCCCGTGTTAGACCTGGCAGCCTTACGGTGGTCTTCCCCCCAACTTTTTGCCTTCCTTCTCCACTTTTTGTGACCTGGTTTTTACTGGCCTAAGGACTTTGAGCACTTTATTACTGCTAACCAGTGCTAAAGTGCAAGCACTCTCGCCCTAAAACATGGTAATATTTGCTCATCCCCAATTAGCATATTTAATTTCCTTCTAAGTCCCTAATAAAGTGCACTACATATGCCAAGGGCCTGAAATTAAATGCTACTAGTGGGCCTGCAGCACTTATTGTGCCACCCACTTATGTAGCCATCTAACTATGGCTCATGCCTGCAATGGCAGAGCCTGTGTGTTCAGTCTACACTGCCATTTTGGCCTGGCAAGATAAACTCTTTCCAGGCCCAAACCTTCCCTTTTGATTCACAAACGTCACCCTTAAGGTAGGCCCTGGACATCCCATGGGCAGGGTGCAGTGTATTTAAAAAATAGGACATGTATTTTTAAGTTTTACATATCCTGGTAGGGAAGCACTCTCAAATTAGTTTTTCACTACTGCAAGGCCTATCTCTCCCATTGGATAATATTTGGATTACATTATTACATTTTATAAGTGTAATTCCCAAATGGGAAGAGATGAACCCTTCAAGTCTGGTGTCTCTGGAATCACAATTTAAAATCCAAACTTACGTTGCCTGCAGCCTGTCTCTGATCACGTCTGGGGTGGGTGACACTTGGGCTTTGTGTATTCCCCCTAGACAGCCACACACAATGGGAGCTTAGGTGTGACTTGATGGGCCATCCTGGCAGGATGGGAGGAAGGAGCTGGTCTTACTTACACCTGAATAGGCAGTGTCCTCTCCCCACACAAAGGACTTTATACTTCCTGTAGTGAGTCTGGAGCCAGGGCACGAAGGGAGGACCACTGTACACTTCAAAGGCATGTCTTTGAAGTCTCCCCCATTTCAAAGGCACAACTGGGTATAAGTAGTGGACATCAGAAACCACCACTGCAGTACACTTCTGACCGCGGAAGGTGGACTGCAGTGCTGCTGAAAGGACTGACACTCTGCTAGACTGCTGTTTTGCTGAACTCCTGCCTTGCTATGCTGACCTGATGCCTTCTGCCCTCCTGCCTGGGTGAGGAGATTAGGCCTGCATCACATGAACCCAGAGGGACTCCTAGACCTAGCTGGCTAGCCTCCTGATCTGAAGTTTCAGGGACATAAAAGACTGCCAACCAACCTGCTTCTGCACCTAGACTCTGCCATCTGTGAATCTTCCCTGCCAAGTGCTGCCACCCCAGTCCTGGACCCTTGGAAGTGGGCCTAAGGTGCTGCTTCAGCGGAACGACTCATCCTCCTTGAGCGACGCATCCCCGAGCAGAACCACTGCATCTCCTCGGCTGAATGGCGCATCGCCACTGTTGCGTGGATTGGATCCATCGCAGCCTCCTACATCTTGGAGCTGACACATTGCCTTGGCTGCCTGACGCATCTTTAGCGCGGATCCATGCAAGTGGTCCGCAACCTGGATTAAGGTCCTTTGGTTCAGCAGGCCTAACTGGGTCCCTATAGCCGGTCTGCACTCATTAGCAGTCGACCTGAAATTTTGACTTTGTCCTGGATCGGTGCGACTAGATATCCCAAATAGCGCTTGTTAGAAATGGGATCTCTAGTTGGCAAGGGCTTGCACCTTTGTCCAAGTAGGGACCCTTCTTCCTAGTCAGGGTAAGGGTGTTACACTCGTGAAGTAACCCCTGCTCACCCTCGTGGTAGCTTGGCACGAGCAGTCAGGCTTAATTCAGAGGCAGTGTGTTAAGCATTTGCACATAACCAACAGTAATACAGTGTAAGCACTACAAACGGGCACCACACCAGTTTAGAAAAATAACCAATTTTTATATACTTAAGACAAGACCAATTACGACAAAAATCCACAATACTATACTTTAAAAATGAATGCTTGATAAGGTAACTTCTTCTTTGCAGGAATAGTCCAACAACAAAGTTCGTACGAGTCGGTAGCTCCGTCCGAGTCTACCGCAATGCTGAAAACCACAGAGTCTAACAGTTCCAGCCGACCGCGTCGATACGGGCCAGCAGAGTCGTGAACAGACTCGGTCACAGTACCTTTCTCGTTGTGGCTGGTACGGAGTGTACGAGCCGGTCGGCGTTCGTCGCGGTTGCGGTGCAAGACGGAGCGATGCAAGGTGCGGTGTCCCTCGATGCGGTGCAGGCAGCGGCTCGATGAGCGTCGTGCAGACGGAGTCGGTGAGTCCAAGGCGTGCGATGCAGGGTGAGACGATGCGCGATGCGGTGCTGACAGGTTGCGATGCAGGCGACCAAGCCGGAGTGCGGGAGCTGGCGTCGGACAGCGGTGCGAGTCGGAGCGGTGCGTCGCAGACGTGCGAGCGGTGCCCCAAATGCGGTGCGGTCTCGACTCTTGAGCCAGTTGCAGCGACCGCGTCGGTCGGGTCCGGCTGGTTCAGTGAAGCGATGCGATGCGAACTGCGGTGCCCACAGGTCACGCTGCAAGCAGCGGCTCGATGTTGGCGGCGTCGGACGTCGCCCACGGTGAGACCAGGGTTGCGATGCGAAGCGGGGCGATACGGTCTGCGGTGCAAACAGGTCACCGGCCAGGGATGGATTCGGTTGACGGAGTCGGTTGCAGTTCCCTTCCTCTGTGGCAACTGAAACAGCGTTCCAGAAGCGGTACCCAGAGGCTTGTGAAGTCTTTGTAGTCCCTGAGACTTCTGAACAGGATGCCAGCTCGGTTCCAGGCCCTTGGAGATACTCAGCACAAGTTTGTAGAAAGTTCCTTCCTTTCACTGCCCAAGGCAGAAGCAGCAGCTGCAGGCCAACCCAACAAAGCAACAACACAGCAAAGGGGCAGTCCTCCTCCTGGCAGCTCTTCCAGCTCGTCGTCTTGGCAGGTTCCTTGATTCCAGCGAGATCTAAATCCATGGGGTCAGGGCCCCAATATTTATATCCCAAATTCCTTTGTTCTCTGAAGGCAGAGAGGCCTTTGCCTAGTCCAAACCAGTTCTGGAGCACTTTGTTGACAAGTCTCCATCCCTTCTTTCAGTGAGTAGGCCAGGGACATCAGACGCACCACAGGAGGTGGAGCCAGCATTGTGGAGGGAAGGCACTGTCCTATTCAGGGCCCAGGTGCAACTCCTCCCACCCATCTACATGTAGATCTGGCTATTCAGCCCTGTGCTGACTCACCCTGTCTCCTGGCATCCCCCAGCCCCTGTCACTCACACTCCAGACAAGGAATACACAACCTCGCAGAGGCAGGCTTGGATGGTTAGACAAGAAAATACCCACTTTCTAAAAGTGGTATTTTCAAACACAGAATGTTAAAACCAACTTCACTAAAAGATGCATTTTATCATTCTGAGTCCAGGCATACTAAACTCGAATTTCTACCATGTTCCCAGGGTCAGTTAGGGTTATAAGCTGTAATAATCAAAACTGCCCGTTCTGGCCTAGGGGGAACAGGTAGCCTTGCAATAGTGAAAAACGAACTAGGCTGTAATTCACTATCAGGACATGCCACACACACCAGGGCATGTCCTACCTTTCGCATACAACGCACCCTGCCCACAGGGGTACCTTGGGCCTACCTTAGGGGTGACTAACATGTAGAAAAGGGAAGGTTTAGGGACTTGCAAGTGTGTGCACTTGCCAAGTCGACATGGCAGCCCCAGGCTGCGCACAGGCTCTGCAATGGCAGGCCCGAGTTACACTTTACGGGCTGTTTGCGTGGGTGGCACAATCCAGTGCTGCAGCCCACCAACAGCATTTGGTCTATAGGCCCTGGCACTCGCAGTGCAGGGACTGACACATAAACCAAATAGGCCAATCATGGAAACGCCAATCCATAACACATTTTATACAGGAGCACTTGCACTTTCCCACTGGACAGCAGTGAGGAGAGTGCGCAGAATCATTACACCAGCAAAAACAGAGTCAAAACCGGGAGGTCAGAAAGCAAAAAGTCAGGGGAAACACGCCAAAAGGTGTCAAGTCTAACACATGTCCCCTCCAGCTGAAAGTAGGGAGAACTACCCAACCCCATTGGAGTTCTCTTCACTAAGGCGGAAGAACCTGGACAGACCATCTGCGTTGGCGTGTTCTGTACCAGGACGGTGTTCCACCGTAAAGTCCATTCCCTGTAGGGAGATGGACCACCTCAGCAATTTTGGATTCTCACCCCTCATTTGCATCAACCATCTGAGGGGCCTGTGGTCTGTCTGAACCCGGAAGTGAGTCCCAAACAGGTATGGTCTCAACTTCTTCAGCGCCCAGACCACAGCAAAAGCTTCCCTTTCTATGGCACTCCACCTCTGTTCCCTGGGAAGTAGTCTCCTGCTAAGGAAGACTACAGGCTGATCCAGGCCCTCTTCATTCAGTTGTGAGAGCACCGCTCCCACACCATGCTCTGAAGCGTCAGTCTGCACGACGAATTCCTTGGAGAAGTCAGGTGCCTTGAGCACGGGCGCCGTGCACATGGCTGCCTTCAGGGCATCAAAAGCTTTCTGGCAGGACTCAGTCCAGATCACTTTCCTGGGCTGCCTCTTAGAGGTCAGCTCTGTTAAGGGGGCAACGATGGTGCCATAGCCCTTAACAAATCTCCTATAGTAGCCGGTGAGACCTAAGAAGGCTCTCACCTCTGTCTGGGTCTTGGGGGGTTCCCAAGCCAGAATGGTGTCAATCTTGGGTTGTAGGGGCGCCACCTGGCCGCTTCCTACCTGGTGTCCCAAGTATACCACAGAACCGTGCCCGATCTGGCACTTACTGGCTTTGATCGTGAGGCCTGCACCTTGCAGAGCCCTCAACACTTTCTCAAGGTGCTGTAAATGTTCTTCCCAGCTGGAACTGAACACAGCAATGTCATCCAGGTAGGCGGCACTGAAATCCTCCAGCCCAGCCAACACCTGATTGACCAACCTCTGAAAGGTGGCAGGGGCATTCTTCAACCCAAAGGGCATCACCCGGAATTGGTAATGACCTTCTGGGGTTGAGAATGCTGATCTCTCCTTGGCCCCATCGGTTAAGGCAATCTGCCAGTACCCAGACATCAAATCAAACGTGCTGAGGAACCGGGCAGCTCCCAACCGATCAATGAGCTCATCAGCTCTGGGGATGGGGTGCGCATCAGTCCTGGTGACGGCATTGAGCCCACGGTAGTCCACACAAAACCGGAGTTCTGGAGTGGCACCGGGCGCAGCAGCCTTTGGGACCAAGACCACTGGGCTGGCCCAAGGGCTGTGGGAGGGCTCAATCACCCCTAACGCCAACATCTTAGAGACCTCCTCCTTGATGCTGGCTCTGACCCGGTCAGTCAACCTGTAAATCTTGTGCTTCACAGGAGGGCTGTCACCAGTGTCCACGTCATGGGTACACCAGTGAGTAACCCCGGGAGTCAGAGAGAACAGAGGGGCGAACTGTCCCAACAACTGGCGACAGTCCCCCTGCTGCTCCTGAGTCAGAGTAGGGGAGAGGATCACACCCTCTACTGACCCATCATGCTCCTTGGTAGACAGGAGGTCAGGGAGAGGCTCACTCTCCTCTTCCACCCCATCATCTGTCGCCAAGAGCATACTCACTTCGGACCTCTCGAAGTGGGGCTTGAGGCGGTTCACGTGAAGGACCCTCAAAGGGTTCCTTGGAGCTTGCAAATCCACCAGGTAGGTGACGTCACTTTTGCGCTCCTTTACCTCATATGGCCCAGTCCACTTGTCCTGCAAGGCACAAGGTGCCACTGGGGCCATGACCCACACTTTTTGCCCAGGTTGAAATTCGACCAGAGTGGCATTCTGGTCATACCATCTCTTCATTTCTTCCTGGCTTGCTTCTAGGTTCGCCTGAGCGAGTTTCCTGAAGCGGGCAGTTTGGTTTCTAAAGGCCAGCATGTAGCTAAATACATCCTGGGGAGTTTTCCTGGGAGCTGCCTCCCAGCCTTCCTTTACCAAACTCAGAGGTCCTCTGACAGGGTGGCCATACAGGAGCTCAAAGGGGCTGTACCCAAGAGACTTCTGAGGCACCTCCCTGTATGCAAAGAGTAGGCATGGCAAGAGGACGTCCCACTTACGCCTCATGGGTTCTGTTAGACCCTTGATCATGCCTTTCAAGGTCTGGTTGAATCTCTCCACCAGACCGTTTCCTTGTGGGTGGCAAGGAGTGGTGAACTTGTAGGTTACACCACACTCCTTCCACAGGGATGTCATATACTTGGATATGAAATTGGTCCCCCTATCAGAAACCACCTCTCTGGGGAATCCCACACGGGAAAAGATCCCCATTAACGCCCGGCCCACCACTGGCGCCGTCGTTGTCCTGAGAGGGATTGCCTCCGGGTACCGGGTGGCATGGTCCACCAAGACCAGGATGTACCTGTTGCCCATGGCTGTCTTGGGATCCAGTGGCCCCACAATATCCATCCCTACCCTTTCAAAGGGTGTTCCAACAACAGGAAAAGGTTGGAGAGGAGCTTTGACCTTCCTCCCACTCTTACCACTTGCCTGGCAAGTTTGGCAAGACCTACAGTGTGCATCTGACTGCCTTCGCATTTGGGGCCAAAAGAAGTGGGTGACAAGCCTGTCAAAGGTCTTGTCCTGCCCCAAATGTCCTGCCAAAGGCACGTCATGAGCCAGACCCAGTAAGAAGGTCCTGAAGCGCTGGGGTACCACCAGCACACGGGCTGACCCAGGCTCAGCAACCTTAGGCTCACTGTATAGGAGACCACTCTCCCAGTAGATCAGATGTGACCCGGACTGATTACCAGCTGCCTGGTCTGCAGCCTGCCGCCGCAGACCCTCCAGAGTAGGGCACTCGCTCTGCTCCCTGCAGAACTCCTCCCTGGTGGGACCCCCTTCTTGCTGCCAATGGGTCAGCTCAGAGATGTCTCCCAGTTCGGCTACCTGCTCCCCTGTAGGCACAGGGGCGTCCCCTCGAGGTCCGCCTACTCCCGGTCCGTGGGAACTTCGGGGGCCGGTTTCCCGCGCCCCTGCCCTTTCTCTTGGCAGGGACTTGGGCCACTGTTCCAGGCTCCAAGTCCTCTTGATCACCCTTTCTGGCTGCCATTGACCGAGTAGACACGCATGCCCACTCTGGCAACCCAAGCATCTCCAAGTGAGACCTGAGCTCAACCTCCTTCCATAAGGACTGCTCCAGGTCGTTTCCTAGCAGACAATCTACAGGCATGGTAGGGCTCACAACCACCCTCAAGGGACCTGAGACCCCCCCCATTCAAAGGGAACCTGCGCCACCATACATTGGCACTCTGAGTTGTCTACAGCAACTACTTGGTGGAATGCCCTGGGGACTACTTGCTGCTCAGACACCAGGTGACACCGGACTGAGGTCACACTGGCTCCAGTGTCTCTGAGAGCCTCTACCCTGTTCCCATTAATGGTCACCCAGGTGCTATATTTCTTTGTGTTAGGGGGCACCTGGTTTCCTGGGACCATCTCACTGTCCCCTAGTGAGACAAGGGTCATTTCTGCGGGATCCCCACCCTCCTGTGGGTACCCCTCCTCCCCAAGCGCTACACTAGCCAACACTTTGGACTGTCCACCGGTGGGTGGCTGTGTCCCCTTTGGGCACTTGGGGTCCCCCTTAAAGTGACCTACCTGGTCACATGCATAACACTTGCGGGGGCCGGTCTCAACAGGCTTCCATGTAGAGACCCCTTTCTTCTTATCACCGGGGACTGGGAACCTTTACCCTGGGTACTAGTTTGGGGCCCTTTAGAGAACTCCTGTGCTTTACCCTTGTCCCCCCACCTTTCTGCTGGGGACCCTGCCCACCTTTGGCTGAGTCTCCCCCAAACGCTTTCTTGTGGACCCTGGTACTCACCCAGCGGTCCGCTTCCATAGCAAGCTTCCTGGGGTCAGTTAGCTTACTATCAACTAGGTGCTGGCGCAGATCTGCAAAACATAGACTAGACAAGTGCTCCCATGCAATCAAGTTGTAGAGCCCCTGAAAATCTGTTACGCTACTGCCCTTCACCCAACCATCCAGCGACCTGCAGAACACATCCACACATTCCAACCAAGTGTTGGCATCAGACTTCTTACTGGACCTGAACTGATCCCTGTACTTTTCAGGAGTAAGACCATACTTCGTGAGAAGGGCATCCTTCATGTCAGCATAGGTGAGGTGATACCCCTTACCCAAAGCTATCAGAGCATCCCTTGCTTCTTCCGGGAAAAGTGGCCACAATCCTGCTCCCCAATTCTCCTCAGGGACCCCATTCATGTGCATGGCTGCCTCATAACCCTGAAACCACCGTTGTATGTCATCCCCCTTCTTGAACTCCTTGCCTACATTCTTGGGAATGTGCACAATCCTGTCTGCCTTTCTGGACGAATTGCTGCCACCATCTGAGCCTGACTTACTCCTAAGTTCTAGCTCCTTCAGTTCTCTCTCATGCTCTAAGAGCATCTTCCTCTCCTCTATGGCCAATCTCTTCTCCTCCCGCTCACTCTCCAGCCTGAGCTTCTGCAGCTCAAACTGCCTTGCCTCCCGCCTGTCCTCCAGCTCCTCTGGGGACAGACTGCTGCTGCCTGACCTGGCGGGTTCCCCCTACCCAAAAGCATATCCACCCTGGAAATAGGCTCCTCCACCTCCTCACTGAGATTACCAGGCTGCCCACTGGCATGTCTGGCTGCTACCCAGGCCCTCAGCGCCTTCTGTAGCTCCTCCTTCCTTGTGAGGCCTTTAATTTGGACTTTCAGGTTTTTACAAATTGCTTGTAGTTCCTTTACGGCGTAGGTTTCCAACCTATCCTCCTCAAAGATAACTTCCAGAGATGCAACGGATGATGCAGCTGTGTCAGGCATGACAAAAGTAGTGAGTTGAAAACTGGCAAGATCAAAAATAGGCCCAAAGAAAAAGAACCAGTATGTGGTACGTAATGGTCTGCGATATGGTAGTAGTGCGCACCAATCACTGTAAGTCAAGTGCAAACACAAGTCCTATCCTCACCGCTGACAACCAATGTTAGAAATGGGATCTCTAGTTGGCAAGGGCTTGCACCTTTGTCCAAGTAGGGACCCTTCTTCCTAGTCAGGGTAAGGGTGTTACACTCGTGAAGTAACCCCTGCTCACCCTCGTGGTAGCTTGGCACGAGCAGTCAGGCTTAATTCAGAGGCAGTGTGTTTAAGCATTTGCACATAACCAACAGTAATACAGTGTAAGCACTACAAACGGACACCACACCAGTTTAGAAAAATAACCAATTTTTATATACTTAAGACAAGACCAATTACGACAAAAATCCACAATACTATACTTTAAAAACGAATGCTTGATAAGGTAACTTCTTCTTTGCAGGAATAGTCCAACAACAAATTTCGTACGAGTCGGTAGCTCTGTCCGAGTCTACCGCGATGCTGAAAACCACAGAGTCTAACAGTTCCAGCCGACCGCGTCGATACGGGCCAGCAGAGTCGTGAACAGACTCGGTCACAGTACCTTTCTCGTTGTGGCTGGTACGGAGTGTACGAGCCGGTCGGCGTTCGTCGCGGTTGCGGTGCAAGACGGAGCGATGCAAGGTGCGGTGTCCCTCGATGCGGTGCAGGCAGCGGCTCGATGAGCGTCGTGCAGACAGAGTCGGTGAGTCCAAGGCGTGCGATGCAGGGTGAGACGATGCTCGATGCGGTGCTGACAGGTTGCGATGCAGGCGACCAAGCCGGAGTGCGGGAGCTGGCGTCGGACAGCGGTGCGAGTCGGAGCGGTGCGTCGCAGACGTGCGAGCGGTGCCCCAAAGGCGGTGCGGTCTCGACTCTTGAGCCAGTTGCAGCGACCGCGTCGGTCGGGTCCGGCTGGTTCAGTGAAGCGATGCGATGCGAACTGCGGTGCCCACAGGTCACGGTGCAAGCAGCGGCTCGATGTTGGCGGCGTCGGACGTCGCCCACGGTGAGACCAGGGTTGCGATGCGAAGCGGGGCGATGCGGTCTGCGGTGCAAACAGGTCACCGGCCAGGGATGGATTCGGTTGACGGAGTCGGTTGCAGTTCCCCTCCTCTGTGGCAACTGAAACAGCGTTCCAGAAGCGGTACCCAGAGGCTTGTGAAGTCTTTGTAGTCCCTGAGACTTCTGAACAGGAGGCCAGCTCGGTTCCAGGCCCTTGGAGATACTCAGCACAAGTTTGTAGAAAGTTCCTTCCTTTCACTGCTCAAGGCAGAAGCAGCAGCTGCAGGCCAACCCAACAAAGCAACAACACAGCAAAGGGGCAGTACTCCTCCTGGCAGCTCTTCCAGCTCGTCGTCTTGGCAGGTTCCTTGATTCCAGCGAGATCTAAATCCATGGGGTCAGGGCCCCAATATTTATATCCCAAATTCCTTTGTTCTCTGAAGGCAGAGAGGCCTTTGCCTAGTCCAAACCAGTTCTGGAGCACTTTCTTGACAAGTCTCCGTCCCTTCTTTCAGTGAGTAGGCCAGGGACATCAGACGCACCACAGGAGGTGGAGCCAGCATTGTGGAGGGAAGGCACTGTCCTATTCAGGGCCCAGGTGCAACTCCTCCCACCCATCTACATGTACATCTGGCTATTCAGCCCTGTGCTGACTCACCCTGTCTCCTGGCATCCCCCAGCCCGTCACTCACACTCCAGACAAGGAATACACAACCTCGCAGAGGCAGGCTTGAATGGTTAGACAAGAAAATACCCACTTTCTAAAAGTGGTATTTTCAAACACAGAATGTTAAAACCAACTTCACTAAAAGATGCATTTTATCATTCTGAGTCCAGGCATACTAAACTCGAATTTCTACCATGTTCCCAGGGTCAGTTAGGGTTATAAGCTGTAATAATCAAAACTGCCCGTTCTGGCCTAGGGGGAACATGTAGCCTTGCAATAGTGAAAAACGAACTAGGCTGTAATTCACTATCAGGACATGCCACACACACCAGGGCATGTCCTACCTTTCGCATACAACGCACCCTGCCCACAGGGGTACCTTGGGCCTACCTTAGGGGTGACTAACATGTAGAAAAGGGAAGGTTTAGGGACTTGCAAGTGTGTGCACTTGCCAAGTCGACATGGCAGCCCCAGGCTGCACACAGGCTCTGCAATGGCAGGCCCGAGTTACACTTTACGGGCTGTTTGCGTGGGTGGCACAATCCAGTGCTGCAGCCCACCAACAGCATTTGGTCTATAGGCCCTGGCACTCGCAGTGCACTTTACAAGGGACTGACACATAAACCAAATAGGCCAATCATGGAAACGCCAATCCATAACACATTTTATACAGGAGCACTTGCACTTTCCCACTGGACAGCAGTGAGGAGAGTGCGCAGAATCATTACACCAGCAAAAACAGAGTCAAAACCGGGAGGTCAGAAAGCAAAAAGTCAGGGGAAACACGCCAAAAGATGCGAAGTCTAACAGCGCTTTTTGCTTCTTGGCGCTATTTTATCTAAAAACTTTGAAATTCAATATCTCAAGTTCTACTTTTTTGTTGCTTTGGACTTGTTTTATGTATTAAATTAAGCTACATTGTTCTAATCTGATGCAGAATCTTTTTTAGTGGTGTTTTCACTGTTTTACTGTTTGAAGAGTTGCACAAATTCTTAACACATTGCCTCTAAGTTAAGCCTGACTGCACTGTGCCAAGCTACCAGAGGGTGAGCACAGGTTAATTTTGGGTTTGCCTGCTTCTTACCCTGAAAAAGATTGTGCTTGCTGCTTGACTAGGGCTCATAACCCCGTCAACCTACAACCCAATTTCTAACACCCAGGATGCAGGCAGCAGACACCCTAATGGTTGGGACATAAAAATGCTAACTTTCTGAAAGTGATGATACAAAGAAGAACCCCCCTATAACATAAATTGTTCAAAAGTTGCAGAGGCTGTGTAATTACTCTGAGCCTACTCTTTCAAAACAACACATTTCATATTTTTCAGAAAATTATTATAAGGTCATCACACACCTGTACATAAACCTATAGGTGTACTAAAATATTTTTTTTAGGCAAAACAAAATTGGCACCATAGAGATACAAACGTTATATACAATTAACAGATATTTTTTAGACATTTAGAACATGCACAAAGGACTTTTTTGGTCACAAAATAATCATAGTGCATTCAGATAAATATTAAAAACCCTGAAGCAAACATTTAACATCCAAACACAAAACTCACATTTACATTATAAACATATATCTATACAACAAAAATAAGTGCTCAACAGAAATTTTTACCAACAGAGGAGACACAAAATTGTCCTCCTTATGTTTGTCACAAATACAGCAAATGACCCTATGTGGTTTGGGCACAGTGTTCCACCCTTGGATGTTGCTTTAAGAGACTTCAATTATCATGATTCCTGCCCTCTGGCTTTTATTGGCCTTTATATGGGTGTTTCGACCTTCTGTAGGCCTAGTAATTAAATATGAAGGTCTTCATCAGGGCTTTCGTGGTTTCATGGCCGACACTACGTGTAGGACAAAAATAAAAACTATGGGGCCGATTCCGATCTCGGCCGGTAGGGCACCGAATCGGATTCGGCTGAACCGGATCCGATTCGGAGCCCTTATTCCCGACCGATTCGTACGTGCGTCCGGGCGAACGAGTACGATGCGAGCGCGTGCAAATTCGCCGACCGACTCGTACGCCCGTCCCAACCGCACCGACCGACTCGCTCGGATGCGCAGCGCACCTCGCAATGGAGACGTTCCCCGGCCGGGCTAGTACGATGCGCGCCGCGAGCAGTCCGACCGACTCGCGCCGTCCGGCTCGAAGAAGCAGTCGGAGCCGTACTTTGGGGGTCCGTGTTGGACCCCCCCGTACGCGTAGCCGTGCGAGTCGCACACAGGGGGGACCCATGGGTCCCCCCTACCTGTGCGTGTACGGCGCGAGTCGCTTCGCCGCGTACACGCTGTAGGGGCGCCCTTGTCCGCCTCGCACCCATTGAGTCAATGGGAGCCCGCGTACGCGTTGTACGACAGGCTCCCATTGACTTCAATGGGAGTCCGACCGACTCGAGTCCGATGGCATACGTGCGCATCGTACTCATTCGGTCGGGCTGCTAGGGTCCGATTCGGTCGGAAATCTCTCCGGGTCCGGCTCGGTCGGAGAGATTTCCGACCCGAATTGGAATCGGCCCCTAAATGTCACTTGTCTGAGGTGGAACCTCTACTTCTTTTTTAAAAAACATTCAATATAGTATGGAAGCCAAATAACCCATATTGATAACATACCAGTCTTGATGTTGCGGCACGGGGTATTCGTTTGGTGATAGCAGCCTGGTATCTCTAACCCCGAGTAGGATATAGGTCAACCTACAGTAATAATCTGGGGTGAGCTCAAGTACGGTTTGTAAGGCAAACATCATGATATAGTCTACTTTTTATGTGGACTAATACCTGTAGTCTTTGTGTCCTGGGTAGGTGTCTCCACCGCTTTAAAGTTGCTGTACAGAAATGCACTCTGATAGCTGTGTGCAAGTTGTTGTACTTTTAGCATTATTAAGATTGTGTAGTTGGTGCTGGCTCAAACGCCTACCTTATTTGCAGCCATCTTTTAAAAAGTATATATATATTGATAATAAGCAAGGCTTATTTTCGGGCTCTCTGCAGTGAGGAGAAAAGTCCATGTTTAAGACTCCTAGGTTTATGCACAGGTTTGAGATGACCTTGAAGTAATTTTCTGAAAAATATGAAATGTGACGTTTTTAAAGAGTAGGCTCGGAGTAATTATGCAGCCTCTTCAACTTTTGAACAATTTATGGTATATGGGATTCTTTTTTGTATTGTTACTTTTGTATGGATCCCTCCCCCTATGCCCGTAACAGGATCACCACTTGTTATGTTATATAAACTTTCTAAAAGTGGTATTTTCAGAATTGTGACTCAAAATCCGACTTTGCCATTAAAGAGAGCTTTAAATTACATTTCTTTAGAAGCCAAAATCGATGTTCCTACCTGCTCCCAATTAAAAGTTATTACTTATTAAAAGTTAATGCTATCCAATAGGAGAGGTAGCCCTTGCAGTAGTGAAAAACTAATTTAAGAGGTTTCAAGTACCAGGACATGTAAAAGTTAAAAGTGCATGTTCAACTTTTTAAATACACCGCACCCTGCCCATTGGGCTGTTTAGGGTCTAGGTATTAAAAGGAAGGTTTAGGCCTGACAAAGGGCCTAATTATGATGGCGGTTGGACGAGCGCCATAGATGCAGGATAGATACCGCCGACATGTAGTCGGAGGTTCCACCCACCAAATTAAGATGCGACCGCCATGTAGGTGGTCGGAAACATCCCCTTTTCCATTGCGGTTTGTGCTGAAGCCCAGAAAAGGGCTGCAGCACAAGCCGCAGTGGAAAAGGGGATGTTTTGAAACATCCATGCCCCGTGTGCCAGGCACACAGGGCATGGATGTTTTGGGGGGGCACGGCCTCATAGCAGAGGCCCACGAGGGACGGGGGCCCTGCTGGGGTAACCCAAAGCCCCTTTCTGACAGCCTTTCCATGGCAGTTGGACCACCGTGGAAAGGCTGTCGGAAAGGGACATTGTAATCCCTACGGCGGTGCCTGAGCAGGCACTGCCCCTAGTGTAGGGAATACAATCCGACTGATGGCTCTAGGGGTTCCTTGAGCCTGTCGGATGCATTGGCTGGTCCTCCGACAGCAGCGGTTGAACCGACCACATCCTAATGCGGCGGTCGGACCGCTATGCTGGATATCAGTCGGACCGGCATCCTAATGAGGCCCAAAAAAGGTTTATTTTGCCTGACCAGAGTAACAGTTTAAAGCTGCCCACACAGTCTGCACTGGCAGGCCTGAGTCATGTTCAAAATACTACTTAAGTGGGTGGCACAATCAGTGCTGCAAGCCCACTAGTAGCATTTAATGTACAGGCCCTGGGTACATGTAATACAAATTTACCAAGGACTTACAAGTAAAGTAAATGTGCCAACTGGGTGTAAGCCAATTTTACTAATTTTAAAAGAAGAGAGCACAAACACTTTAGCACTGGTTAGCAATGGTAAAGTGCACAGAATCCTAACGGCAGCAAAAATGTAGTCAGCAAAAACAGGAGGAAGGAAGACAAAAGGTTGGGTGAAATTTACGCCATGGATGCCAGGTCCAACATGTGTCTCCTCCCAGCTGAAAGCAGAGAGAACTACCCACCCTTACGGGAGTTCTCGTTGCTAAGGAGGAAGAACCAGGAGAGACCATGAGCATTGGCGTGGTCAGCCCCAGGGAGATGCTCTACCGTAAAGTCCATTCCCTGTAGGGAGAAGGACAACCTCAACAGTTTGGGATTCTCACCCCTCACTCGCATGAGCCACTCGCATGAGCCTGTCTGAACCTGGACGTGAGCCCCAGACAGGTATAGTCTCTGCTCAAGTTCTTCAGTGCCCAGACCACTGCAAAGCTTTCCTCTCTATTGCACTCCATCTCTGTCCGCTGGGCAGTGACCTCCTGCTGATGAAGACTACTGGTTAATCTAGGCCCTCTTCATTTAGCTGTGAGACCACAGCCCCTACACTATGCTGGGAGGCATCTGTCTGCACGATGAACTCTTGGGAGAAATCAGGGACTTTGAGCACTGATGCCGTGCACATGGCCTTCTTCAGGGTGTCAAAATCAGTCTGGCATGCCTCCGCCCAGATCACCTGTCTGGGCTGCTTCTTCAAAGTCAGCTCTGTCAAAAGAGCAACAATGGTGCCATACACTTTGACAAATCTCCTGTAGTAACCGGTGAGGCCCATGAAAGCCCTCACCTCTGCCTGGTTCTTGTGGGTTCCCAAGCCCTAATGGTTTCAATTTTTTTCTGGAGTGGCTGCACCTTGCCTCCTCCAAATTAGTGACCCATGTAGACCACTGAACCCTGCCCTATCTGGAACTTACTGGCCTTAATAGTCAGGCATGCTCTCTGCAGAGTCTATAGCAACCAGTTGTTGATTAGATATTCTGTACTGAAGTTCCCCAACCCAGCCAGGACCTGGTTGGCCAACCTTTGGAAAGTGGCAGGGGTGTTCTTCAGCTCAAAAGGCATCACCCAAAACTAGAAGTGGCCTTCTGGGTTAGAGAAATCAGACCTCTCTTTGGCTCCCTCCATGAAGGCAATCTGCCAGTACATAGGCGTTAGATGAAGTGTGCTGAGGAACTTGGCAGTCCTTAACTGATCAATGAGCTAATCAGCTCGGGAATGGGGTGAGCATCAGTCTTAGTGACTGCATTGACCTCCTGGTAACGGTAACCCATGCAGAACCATATTTTAGGGGTTGTACCTGGAGGAGCAGCCTTGAGAACCAGCACCACTGAGCTCGACCAAGTGCTGCATGAAGGCTCAATCACCTCTACCTCCAGCATTTTAGAGACTTCTTCCTTTATGCAGGCTCTTACATTGTCACATAGCCTGCAGATCTTACAAGCATACTGTCCTCAGTGTAAATATCATGGTACTTATCATCTATGGCCATTCGGAGAAGGTAGCTTCACCTGGGCCGGAAGGGTGGCGAGGAATCCATAGGGGGGATACGTCCTCCCAAGTTATATACTTAACCAAACCAAAGTATCCCTCCTGGGGTAGAGAAAGTTGGGCGACTATCAAGGTTCCTGAAGTACCAACTGCTCAAGCGCGGGAAAGGAGGCAATTCCTCTAAAGATTAAAAATCCTACTGCGACTCCAGGATTCCTGGAGTCGCAGGAGGATTTTTCATCTTTAGATCCCCTGGCTTCCTTCTCTTAAGTGCTCCCTGACCTTTAGGAGTCAGGGTGAACCCGGTGATGAAGCATGACACTACTAGAGTGTGTGAGGGTTATTTTATAAAAAGGAATTGCCTCCTTTCCCTCGCTTGAGCGGTTGATACTTAAGGAACCATGATAGTCGCCCAACTGTCTCTACCCCAGGAGGGATACTTTGGTTTGATTAAGAATATCATGGTACACCATGTAGTGAGCCCTGGGTTTAGGGAGAAGAGGGAAGCGAACTGCCCCAATACTTGTCAACAGCCCCTCTGTTGCTCTAGGGTCAGGATAGCAGAAAGGTTGACACACTCCACTGACCCATCCCGCTCCTTGGAAGAAAGGAGGTCGTGGAGAGGTTCACTCTCCTTCGCTCCATCATCTATGACTAGGAACATGGTAACCTTGGAACACTTGAAGTGAGGTTTAAGGCGATTGACATGCAGGACCCGTAAAGACTTCCTGGGGGTGTTGAGGTCCACCAGGGAGACGACATCACCCTTGCGCTTTTTCACCTCACAGAGCCCAGACCATCGGGCCTTGGGCTCCGCAAGCTCTATCACCCACACTTTTTGGCCAGGCAGGAACTTGACCAGAGTGGCCTTCTGGCCATACCACTTCATAAACTCCTGGCTAGCTTCCAGATTCTCCTTTGCCTTCTTCCAATAGCGCTTCATCTGGGTGCAGAGGGCCAGCATGTACCTGGCCACATCCTGAGGGGCTTTCTTGGGAGTTGCTCCCAACCCTCAATCCTCATTCACCATGCTGAGAGGGCCTTTGACAGGGTGCCAATACAGTAGGTCAAAGGGGGTTGTATCCGACCATCTTTTGCGCTACCTCCCTGTATACAAACAACAGGCATGGGTAGAGGACGTCCCACTTCCCCCTCAAGGGCTCTGACAGGCCCAGGATCAGTCCTTTAAGTGGTCTTGTTGAGCCTCTCAACAAGTCCATTGCTTTGGGAATGATAGAGTGTTGAGAACTTGTAAGTTAATTCGCACTTGTCCCACAAGACTTCATGTAACCTGACATGAAATTGGTACCACGGTCAGATACTACCTCCTTGGGAAATCCCACAAGGGTAAAGATCCTCATCAGTGCCCTGGCCACCGCAGGCGCAAGCCCTGTCCTCAGATATAAAGCCTCCAGATACTGGGTATGTTGTCCACCAAGATCAGGATGAATCTGTTGCCCAGGGCTGTCTTGGTGTCAAGAGGCCCAACAATGTCGATGCCCACCCTTTTAAAGGAGGCGCCAATGACTGGAAGGGGAACCAGGGGAGCCATGTGCTTCCCTCCTGACTTTCCACTGGCCTAGAAGGTGGGACATGACTATCACAATGCATCTGAGGCCATCTTTATACCTGGCCAATAAAAGTGGGTGACAGGCCTACCAAAGGTCTTGTCTTGTCCCAGATGACCTGCCGGGGGAACATCATGAGCCAGTTCCAGTAGGAAGGCCCTGTAGCACTGGGGAACTCCAACATAAGGGTTGCACCAGGCTCAAAAACCTCATGTTCACTGAGACTATTCTCCCAGTAAATCAGGTGATCACCAGCTTCTGCCTGCTGTGGTGTGCCCTCCAGAGTAGGACACTCCTTCTGCGGTCTGCAGAGCTCCTCCCTGGTGGGTCCTCCTTCCTTCCGCCACTTGGTCAGCTCAAATAGGTTTCCCATGGTGGCAATTGTGAGAAGTTGGCCTGGCATATGCTGTCCACTAATTATAGTGGGCACCTTGCACCAGTCCAAATCGACTCTTATGGTAGGTAGGTTAAAGACAACCTTATTGAAAGCTATCCTAGTGGTAGCTGTGGAGAGCAGCCTTCAGGCTAAGTCTTGAAGGAATGTAAAGCAGCTTGTTTTACCAGTCTATAATCTCTTGAGTGACCAAATGAAAGAGCACCACACCAGGTATATATTCAAAATATATGTATTTATTACTAAACACACCCCTCTAGTCTCTTTATGAGGCTAGAGTTCGAAGTACATAGGTTATAAGATCTTAAGTCACAGTAATAGCACAAATACACGTTTGGGCCCTAGGGGCGTACCAAACCATATACCAATAAAGTGGTATGCGAACCACGACTGAACTAGACACTAGGCCTAGAGCCTCTAGAAGTGCTTGGACCACAAGGAACCACCCAAGGTAGTGACACAGGGGACCCACGGGAGACGCGTGCAGTGTAAATACATAACCGCGATACGCCGTTAACTTCTATGGAGAAAGTCGGGATCGGGAAAATAGAGGAAAGGGACACTTAGAAGAGGACTAGGACAAAACCCTTTGAGATCTAGGACTTTGAAGAGTCTCTACCCACGGGAGCACCGGAGTACTCGTGTTACCTCACCCAGGGAAGCCGGGTGCATAGGTGCCTTTCGGGGTCGGGTTTCGTCGTCGGTTCTTATGGCGATCTGCTGCAAAGTGCTGCTGGCGACCAGGAGAAAAGTGTCCGGGTGGATCCAAGAGTGGATCGGAGTTCTGAAGAACCTGAAAGCAGAGGGGACAGAGTCTGGGTCACTAGCCAGTGACCAGGGAGGCGATGGACAGATGCCCACCGATGTCGAGTGCTTCAGATTCGATGACGGTCGTCTTGACTCTTCAGCCACGAGGTCCAGGAGGCGTTGTCGGCGACCAGGAGCAGGATTCGGGCTGTTGCTCGATGTCTGTCGAGTGCAGAGGTGTCGGCGACCAGATTGGACCCAACAAGCCTTGGCAACGGCAAGTCTCGAGTAAGATGTAGATCGTCGATGATGCAGACCAGCAAGGTCTGGGGAACTCACCCAGCAAGGGTAAGTGAGGGCAGGCCTGGAGCAACCAGACTGCCAAGTAAAGAAAAGATTGGCCTTCGGTAAGGGCTACTAGCCAACGGGCTAGCGACCGCGAAGGAGCCTCGTGACGCCGCACGTGGAGCTGGCTTACAGGACACTCGTGGAGTGGGGGCCAGTGATCTTCGGTGCAGGTGGTGCTGGAGGCTAGGGCTACTCGGAGCCCAAAGCACGACTTCTTGGGAGACCCAGAAGATGGTGCACTTGCAAGTGTGCTCGGTGTCTAGGGGTCACGGTCTCAAGTCACCCACGATAGCCACGGGCCTCAGCTTTGCTGGGGACTCAGGGTAGCCTCGGGGAAGTCTGAGAATCCACCTCTAGTGATGCGATGACTTCGGCGTCCGACAGGAGCTTCAGTAATGCGAACCGGACAGATGCTTCTTTGGTGCCTGCCAAGCAGGGGAGTCACTCCTTGACCCCAAGGGAGATTCTTCAGTCCTCTAATCGTGAGTAGAGCGTCGAAGGTCCAGGATTCTGTTTCAGAGTTTCATCCAGGTATAATCTAAAGTCCTAAGGACTGGGTTCCTACCTTTATTCCAAAAATAGGGGATGGACTACTCTGTGGCCCCACCTATGGGTGGGTCAGGGCAGAGGGGTGGCTACACCCCTTTCCCTTTGTCCAGTTCGCGCCAAAGCAGGGGCTGCAAGCCCCTGATCCGGTTTGAACTGGGGTATGCACAGGGACACCAAATGTGCCCCCAGTGCAGGACTTCAAAGCACCCGAAAGTGCTCCCGCCCAGCCCCAATACACATTGTCCTGTCTGGGGAGGTGGTCACACCTCCCTGGGACAAGAAACCTATTGTCCAGGCCTCCCCTGCCGGAGTTTCGTCCAGCAGCAGGAGGCCAGACTCGTGTCTGTGGCAGCAGCATCCATTTTGTGATGCCAGGGCTCTGGAAAGAAGTTACCGGACTCGTCAGAGTTAACATGCCTTTCCCTCTAGAAGGGTGGAATGCTACCCCCGCCGCCAGGATTGGCGGGGGGTAGTATTCCAAGATGTTTGACACCAAACACGACATGTTTTGGTGCAGCCATTCCATAGTTAGCATTTTACCGCGAGGATATAATGCGTTTAGGAGTATATGGTCAGGCTGCACTACAAACAGCATCAGAGATGGTCTCCGAACGCTGCAGAGGGGCCCTGCTCGTGCAGGGGCACCCTCTCACATAAGAACCATGCACTCTGCCTTTAGGATTGATAAGGCCTGCCTTAGGAGTGACTTATAGGTTTATATGTGTGTATGCTTTTAGTGATATAGGTAACCTATACCACAGCAAGGGGTGCATGCACCACCTTACCCAGGCTGCAGTAGCAGACCTGTGGTGTCAGTTTGGATGGCCTACCAGGGGTGGCATAATACATGCTGCAGCCCCTGGCAGGCCTCTGAGGTACCTATGCCCTTGGTACATAGTATACCATATACTAGGGACTTACAAGGGCACTCCAGATCCCAATCAGTGATGTGCCTAAGGCACATGGAGACCCTTTTAAAGAGGAAACAGCTAGGCTGGGGTTCTGAATAGCAGGGCCCCAGCCAGACTAATGTCGAAAACCAGTGAAGTATCAGCAAAAAGTGGGGGTACCCATGTGAAGCAGATCCTACTCTCCTACACACCCCCCCAAACGTAGGGACATTAAACTAACCTTGCCCAGTTAAGTCTTCATGTTCTAAGTGGAAATACCTAGAGAGTCCATCTGCATTCGCATGGTTACTCCCAGGCCTATGTTCCACTGTAAAGTCCATCCCCTGTAGGGAAATGGACCACCTAAGCAGTTTGGGGTTTTCACCCTTCATTTGTTTTAGCCATAAGAGGGGCTTATGGTCTGTCTGAACCAGGAAGTGTGTACCAAACAAGTATGGCCTCAACTTCTTCAGAGCCCAGACCACAGCAAAGTCCTCCCTCTCTATGGCTGACCAACGTTTCTCTCTAGGGGTCAGCCTTCTGCTAATAAAAGCTACTGGCTGATCCTGACCTTCTTCATTCAATTGTGACAGTACAGCCCCTACCCCCAATTCAGATGCATCTGTTTGAACAATGAACTTCTTGGAGTAATCAGGACTCTGCAGAATTGGAGCAGTGCACATGGCCTGCTTGAGGTCATCAAATGCCTTTTGACAGCTAACTGTCCACTGAACCTTTTTGGGCATTTTTTTAGAAGTTAAGTCATTCAAGGGTGTCACTATTGATCCATACCCCTTGACAAATCTCCTATAGTACCCAGTCAGGCCTAAGAAGGCTCTCACCTGAGTCTGGGTAGTTGGAGCAGTCCAGTCCATGATGGTCTGGATCTTGCTCTGCAAAGGTTGAACCTGGCCTCCACCCACAAGGTGGCCCAGGTACACAACCTGACTCTGCCCTATCTGGCACTTAGTGGCCTTGATAGTCAGGCCTGCCTTTTACAGGGCCTGTAAAACATTCCTGAGGTGGACCAGGTGATCCTCCCAGGTGGAGCTAAAGACAGCAATATCATCTAGATAAGCTGCACTATAGGCCTCCAGTCCTGTGAGAACTGTGTTCACCAGCCTCTGGAAAGTGGCAGGTGCATTTTTCAGACCAAAGGGCATCACCACAAATTGATAATGCCCACTAGGGGTTGAAAATGCTGTTTTGGGCTTTGCAGCATCAGCTAGTCTGATCTGCCAGTAGCCAGCTGTTAGGTCAAATGTGCTGAGATATTTGGCAGAGGCCAAAGTATCTATGAGCTCATCTGCCCTGGGTATTGGATGGGCATCAGTCCTAGTGACTGCATTGAGGCCCCTGTAGTCTACACAAAACCTCATCTCTCTTTTCCCACCACTGGTGTGAGGTTTAGGTACTAGGACTACCGGACTAGCCCAAGGGCTATCTGAGGGCTCAATCACTCCCAATTCCAACATCTTCTGGACTTCAGATACAGGTTGCCTATAAATCTTGTTTTTAATAGGCAGACTGTCCCCAGTGTCCACTTCATGAGTGCACCAGGTGGTCTGACTGGGTGTCAGAGAAAACATATGTCTAAACTGATTGAGGACTTGCCTGCAATCAGTTTGTTGCTGGGTAGTGAGGCTGCCTGCCAAGGCTACACCATCAACTGACCCATCGTCAGGGTTCTGTGAGAGCAGGTCAGGGAGTGGGTCACTCTCTTCCTCCTGCCCTTCATCAGTAGCCATGAGCAAGCCCATGTCTGCCCTGTCCACATATGGCTTAAGTCTGTTGACATGGAGAACCCTGTGGGGACTCCTGGGTGTTCCCAGGTCTACTAAGTAAGTGACCTCACCCTTCTGCTCAACAATAGTGTGGGGTCCACTCCATTTGTCTTGGAGAGCTGCTGGGGCCACTGGCTCCAACACCCACACCTTCTGTCCTGGCTGGTAAACAGTTAGGACAGCCTTTTGGTCATGCCAGGCCTTTTGAAGTTCCTGGCTAGCCTCAAGGTTTTTGGTTGCCTTTTTCATGTACTCAGCCATCCTGGAGCGGAGACCAAGTACATAGTCCACTATATCTTGCTTTGGGGGCTTGAGAGGTAACTCCCATCCTTCCTTCACCAAGCACAGTGGACCCCTCACAGGGTGGCCAAACAGAAGTTCAAAAGGGCTGTAACCAACCCCCTTCTGAGGCACCTCCCTATATGCGAATAAAAGGCAGGGCAAGAGTATGTCCCATCTACGCCTAAGCTTTTCTGGGAGCCCTTTAATCATGCCCTTTAAGGTTTTGTTGAATCTCTCAACTAAACCATTGCATTGTGGGTGATAGGGGGTGGTGAACTTATAAGTAACTCCACACTCCTTCCACATTGCCTTTAAGTACCCAGACATGAAGTTTGCACCCCTGTCTGATACCACCTCCTTAGGAAAGCCCACTCTTGAGAAAATTCCCAAGAGGGCCCTTGCCACCACAGGTGCTGTAGTGGTTCTAAGGGGTATAGCCTCTGGATACCTGGTGGCATGATCCACTACCACCAGTATAAATCTGTGCCCAGATGCTGTTTGGGGATCCATGGGACCAACAATGTCAATCCCTACCCTCTCAAAGGGCACCCCCACCACAGGTAGTGGTATCAGGGGGCCTTTGTAGTGCCACCTGCTTTGCCACTGGCTTGGCAGGTTACACAGGAGCGACAAAACTCCTTACTGTCTTCAGACATGTGGGGCCAGTGAAAGTGAGGGACAATTCTGTCCCAAGTCTTGTTCTGGCCCAGGTGTCCTGCTAAGGGAATATCATGGGCTAGGGTCAATAGGAAGCCCCTGAACTTCAAAGGTATTACCAACCTCCTGGTAGCACCAGGCTTGGGGTCTCTACTCTCTGAGTACAGGAGTCCATCATCCCAATACACTGTATGGGGACCACTAGCTTTCCCAGCAGCCTCAGCAGCAGCTTGCTGTCTGAGGGGTTCAAGGGAGGGGCAGCTCTGCTGCTCCTGGCTCAGATCTGCCCTAGAAGGTCCCCCTGTCCCCAAGAACTCAACCTGGTCAGGCTCAAGTTCCTCTGGGACAGTTCCTTCTTCAGGGCTGAGATCATCCCCCTCAAGGGACTGATCTTCCTCCTGAGCCAAGGGGGAAGGCACTGCCTTAACCCTACTACTCCTCCTCTTGGAAGGCACTTGGTCCATTCTTCCAGAATCCAAGGCCTGTTCAGTTTTAGACAGTTTAGCTTGTGACCTGGTCACAGCAAACACATCTGCAGGGATCCCCAGCATTTCTGCATGGGTCCTGAGCTCCACTTCTGCCCAAGCAGAAGTCTCTAAGTCATTGCCAAGCAAGCATTCGACTGGTAGGTTTGCACTTACCACAACCTTCTTAAGGCCAGTTACCCCTCCCCAGGAGAAGTTAACAACTGCCAGAGTATGGTCTGTTCTGACATTGCTAGCATTGGTCACTTGGTACATTTCACCAAGTATAACTTGCCCAGGTAGCACAAGGTCTTGTGTCACCATTGTGACACTTGCCCCTGTGTCCCTAAATGCCAAAGCCTCTCGTCCATTGATTAAAGGCTGTTGTCTGTACTTGCCCAGATTACTGGGACTCACAGTGGAGGTCACATCCATGCCTCCATCACAGACTAACACAGCCTGAGTCAGTTCCCTGACTAAGTCAGAGCCCAACTCAGTTCCCAGGGTGAACCCTACTAAACCCTTTGCTGGAGCACTTCCACCAACTGTACTAGGGGGAACAGGTGCCTTAGGGGCATTGGTGGATGCTGGACTGGAGTCTTTGGACTTGGTGCAATCACTGGTCCAGTGGGTCTTTTGCTTACAGACCTTGCACCATGGTTTTCTTTGGCCTTTACCCTTGGTAGACTGGGAATCCCCACCAGAAGAAGATTTTTGGGGGCCTGATGAAGACTTTTGATCTTTACCCTTCTCCCCACCCTTGTCAGAGTTCTTAGCATCTTGCTTCTTGGTTTCCCCACCTTGGTTCTGTACCTTCTGCTTCACCCTGGTTCTGACCCATTTGTCTGCCTTCTTTCCCAATTCTTGGGGAGAGGTCAGATCAGAGTCAACCAGGTACTGATGCAACAGCTGGTTTTGACAGTTATTAAGAATCTGCTCCCTCATTATCAGATTATACAATCCTGAGAAGTCACACACCTTACTGCCCATCAACCAGCCTTCCAGAGCCTTGGCAGAACAATCCACATAGTCTACCCAGTCTTGAGTCTGTGCTTTTTGGGTGTCTCTGAACTTTAACCTGTACTGTTCAGTGGTTAGGCCAAACCCATCAATAAGAGCACTCTTCAAGACCTTGTAATTGTCAGCATCCTCCTCTCTAACAGTGAGGAGCTTGTCTCTACCTTTGTCAGCAAAGGAGAGCCACAAGATTGCTGCCCACTGCTCCTGAGGGACCTTCTGTACTTTACAGGCCCTCTCTAAAGCAGTTATCCATTTGTGGATATCATCCCCACTCTGGTAGGGAGGGACAATCTTGCTCAGGTTCCTATGGTCATAGGACCTTTCCCTATCTCTAGGGACATGGCTGCCACCATGGGACTCTAGTCCCAACTTTCTTCTCTCCCTAAGGAGATCTAGGGATTCTCTATCTAAAGCCAATTGCTTCTTCCTGATCTCCAGTTGAGTTTCCTCATACTGGACCAGTCTCTTTCTTCTCTCATGAGAGGATTCCCTCCTGTGAGAAGAAACAGAGCTCCCTATTGAGGTGCCAGAGTGGTTAGACTCCTGAGAAGGAGACCTAGACTTTCTGAGCACACTCATAATCCTTCCTGGGGGGACAAAGGTGTGGTTCTCCAGATCCTCATCTTCATCTTCCCCAGAAGGGATTGGGTTTTCCAGGTCAGGGTCATTGTCACCCTCCTGGTCAGTTTCAGAGGGGGGCTGGGGGTAGTAGTACCCCTGGCCTCTTCCTCATCTGCTGGCCCACCCTCTGCTCCTACCCCTTCAGTCTCTGAAGACTTACTAAGATCATAAGCCACCAACAACTCCTGGAGGTGTTGGGTGGTGGGACTTTGGCCTGTCCTTAATTTCCTCACGTTACACAAAGCTCTCAGTTCCAAGAATGGGAGTGTGTCATACTTGGAGGGGGAAGCTCAATGGCTTCCTGCAGGGCATCTTTGGATCCTGCTTTTAAAGACATTACTAGTGTGGTGTGGTGTATGCACTACCTACTCTAGTGTGGCCTACTAAACTCTCTTGAGTTGTAGAAAGGGTTGTGCTATCCCTTAACACACAACTCTAAGTTCAGTAGAACTTACTGATATTCTAAGCTTAAATTATATGTACCTTAGGTACCTTTAGTGGTTTTCAGTTGATCAATTCAATTGAGATTATCTGGTAAAACAATAGCAAGCTGGAATCCCACACGCATGCACACCAATGTGAGAAGTTGGCCTGGCATATGCTGTCCACTAATTATAGTGGGCACCTTGCACCAGTCCAAATCGACTCTTATGGTAGGTAGGTTAAAGACAACCTTATTGAAAGCTATCCTAGTGGTAGCTGTGGAGAGCAGCCTTCAGGCTAAGTCTTGAAGGAATGTAAAGCAGCTTGTTTTACCAGTCTATAATCTCTTGAGTGACCAAATGAAAGAGCACCACACCAGGTATATATTCAAAATATATGTATTTATTACTAAACACACCCCTCTAGTCTCTTTATGAGGCTAGAGTTCGAAGTACATAGGTTATAAGATCTTAAGTCACAGTAATAGCACAAATACACGTTTGGGCCCTAGGGGCGTACCAAACCATATACCAATAAAGTGGTATGCGAACCACGACTGAACTAGACACTAGGCCTAGAGCCTCTAGAAGTGCTTGGACCACAAGGAACCACCCAAGGTAGTGACACAGGGGACCCACGGGAGACGCGTGCAGTGTAAATACACAACCGCGATACGCCGTTAACTTCTATGGAGAAAGTCGGGATCGGGAAAATAGAGGAAAGGGACACTTAGAAGAGGACTAGGACAAAACCCTTTGAGATCTAGGACTTTGAAGAGTCTCTACCCACGGGAGCACCGGAGTACTCGTGTTACCTCACCCAGGGAAGCCGGGTGCATAGGTGCCTTTCGGGGTCGGGTTTCGTCGTCGGTTCTTATGGCGATCTGCTGCAAAGTGCTGCTGGCGACCAGGAGAAAAGTGTCCGGGTGGATCCAAGAGTGGATCGGAGTTCTGAAGAACCTGAAAGCAGAGGGGACAGAGTCTGGGTCACTAGCCAGTGACCAGGGAGGCGATGGACAGATGCCCACCGATGTCGAGTGCTTCAGATTCGATGACGGTCGTCTTGACTATTCAGCCACGAGGTCCAGGAGGCGTTGTCGGCGACCAGGAGCAGGATTCGGGCTGTTGCTCGATGTCTGTCGAGTGCAGAGGTGTCGGCGACCAGATTGGACCCAACAAGCCTTGGCAACGGCAAGTCTCGAGTAAGATGTAGATCGTCGATGATGCAGACCAGCAAGGTCTGGGGAACTCACCCAGCAAGGGTAAGTGAGGGCAGGCCTGGAGCAACCAGACTGCCAAGTAAAGAAAAGATTGGCCTTCGGTAAGGGCTACTAGCCAACGGGCTAGCGACCGCGAAGGAGCCTCGTGACGCCGCACGTGGAGCTGGCTTACAGGACACTCGTGGAGTGGGGGCCAGTGATCTTCGGTGCAGGTGGTGCTGGAGGCTAGGGCTACTCGGAGCCCAAAGCACGACTTCTTGGGAGACCCAGAAGATGGTGCACTTGCAAGTGTGCTCGGTGTCCAGGGGTCACGGTCTCAAGTCACCCACGATAGCCACGGGCCTCAGCTTTGCTGGGGACTCAGGGTAGCCTCGGGGAAGTCTGAGAATCCACCTCTGGTGATGCGATGACTTCGGCGTCCGACGGGAGCTTCAGTAATGCGAACCGGACAGATGCTTCTTTGGTGCCTGCCAAGCAGGGGAGTCACTCCTTGACCCCAAGGGAGATTCTTCAGTCCTCTAATCGTGAGTAGAGCGTCGAAGGTCCAGGATTCTGTTTCAGAGTTTCGTCCAGGTATAATCTAAAGTCCTAAGGACTGGGTTCCTACCTTTATTCCAAAAATAGGGGATGGACTACTCTGTGGCCCCACCTATGGGTGGGTCAGGGCAGAGGGGTGGCTACACCCCTTTCCCTTTGTCCAGTTCGCGCCAAAGCAGGGGCTGCAAGCCCCTGATCCGGTTTGAACTGGGGTATGCACAGGGACACCAAATGTGCCCCCAGTGCAGGACTTCAAAGCACCCGAAAGTGCTCCCACCCAGCCCCAATACACATTGTCCTGTCTGGGGAGGTGGTCACACCTCCCTGGGACAGGAAACCTATTGTCCAGGCCTCCCCTGCCGGAGTTTCGTCCAGCAGCAGGAGGCCAGACTCGTGTCTGTGGCAGCAGCATCCATTTTGTGATGCCAGGGCTCTGGAAAGAAGTTACCGGACTCGTCAGAGTTAACATGCCTTTCCCTCTAGAAGGGTGGAATGCTACCCCCGCCGCCAGGATTGGCGGGGGGTAGTATTCCAAGATGTTTGACACCAAACACGACATGTTTTGGTGCAGCCATTCCATAGTTAGCATTTTACCGCGAGGATATAATGCGTTTAAGAGTATATGGTCAGGCTGCACTACAAACAGCATCAGAGATGGTCTCCGAACGCTGCAGAGGGGCCCTGCTCGTGCAGGGGCACCCTCTCACATAAGAACCATGCACTCTGCCTTTAGGATTGATAAGGCCTGCCTTAGGAGTGACTTATAGGTTTATATGTGTGTATGCTTTTAGTGATATAGGTAACCTATACCACAGCAAGGGGTGCATGCACCACCTTACCCAGGCTGCAGTAGCAGACCTGTGGTGTCAGTTTGGATGGCCTACCAGGGGTGGCATAATACATGCTGCAGCCCCTGGCAGGCCTCTGAGGTACCTATGCCCTTGGTACATAGTATACCATATACTAGGGACTTACAAGGGCACTCCAGATCCCAATCAGTGATGTGCCTAAGGCACATGGAGACCCTTTTAAAGAGGAAACAGCTAGGCTGGGGTTCTGAATAGCAGGGCCCCAGCCAGACTAATGTCGAAAACCAGTGAAGTATCAGCAAAAAGTGGGGGTACCCCTGTGAAGCAGATCCTACTCTCCTACAGCAATGTACTCCCCTGTAGGTTCCTGGGTTTTGCCTCCTCCCAGACCATGGGAGATTCAGTTTCCCACGCCCTTTGCCCTTCATCTTCTTGGCAGGCACTTGGGCCATTTTTCAGGGTCCAGGTCCTCTTAACTACACTCCAATACAGCCATGGACTGTGTGGTCAGACAGACTCACTCAGGCAACCCGAACATCTCCAGGTGGGACCGAAGCTCCACCTCTTTCCAGATGGTGTGCTCCTAGTCCTTTTTGAGCAGGCAATCCACAGGCCTGGATGGACTCACAGCTACCCTCAAAGAACCTCAGACCCCCCCCACTCAAAGAGAACCAGATCCAGTGGATAGTGACTCTCATGGTTGTCATCTGCTGCAACCTGGTGGACTACATTAGGGAATACCTGCTCTGAAGACACCAGACGACACCTTGACAGTTGTCATGTAGAGCCTCCATGCATTGCCGACTAATGGTGACCCACTGTCAGCCTTTCTTGATATTGCTAGGCATGTGGGCTTTTGGCACCATCTCTTAGTCACTCAGGGCGCTAGGGTAACCTCTGCACTGCCCCCCATACTAACTGAGGCAATCTCCTCCCCAAGCGCTACACTAGTCAGCCCCGGTTTGGGGCTGTGCCCGCTTGGGACACATGGCATCACCCTTGAAGTGCCCAATGTGATGGCATTCATAGCATTTATGGGTGAACTTCCCTGAGGACTTATGGTCAGAGAACCCATTCAGAGACCAAGTTAGGCCCACTGAACAAAGTATCTTAATTCCTGGTTGTGGAGCATTGCAAGATCCTGTGTTGAGGATGCGTTGCGCAGTGGCAGTTCCGAGGAAACTGCGGGACTCCGATGCAGAGTCCTGTATAGTCGTTGAAGATGCCTTAGACGAGGGGCTTGTGATGCGAAGTCTTGTGCCGAGGATGCATCACACAGCAGCTGTTCCAAGCAAGCTGGGTTCTGTGATGCGAAGTCCTACGTTGTTGTTGAGGATGCTGTTGACGAGGTGCTTGAATTGCAAGGTCCCGCGCCAGGGATTCATCACGCAGAGGCGGCTCTGATGCGGTTGCTAAGAGATCATCTTCAGGCCCCCTTCCAAGGGTCCAGGACTGGAGTGGCACCACTTTGGGGGCCAGACTCACAGAATACTGAGTACTGGAACTGAGTTCAAAGTGGTTGGAGCCTTTTCTGTCCCTGAGGATCCGATCAGGAGTCCAGCCAACTAGCCCTTAGAGTCACTCTGGTGGTCCTGAGTTCAAGAGGCAGGCCCAATCCTTATGACTCAGGCAGCAGGGCAACAGAGTAACAGGTTCAGAGATGTATTGAAGAGTTGGGTCTAAGGGTCCAATATTTATACCTGGAGCCCACTTTGAAGTAAGAGAAGGTTTTGAAGGTTTACACCCCCAGAGGTGCATGGAATTTCCTGCCTCCCTGCCCTGGCTCCAGCTTGTCTGGGGTCACAAAACACTAGTGTCAAACCCTTTGTGTGTGTGCTTAGGCAGAGCCTTTGTGATGTGTAACTGTGGTAGGTGATAGCTCCTCCCCCTCATCAAAGTGAGAGATGGTCCATTCTGCTAACATCTATCCCCCCCCTTTTCTCATTGTCTGGGAGCAAAACTACCAGATATGTCTAGTCATGTGACCCAGGTTACAGGCTGCAGGAACCAAATGATTAGGACAAGAACATGCCATCTTTCTAAAGGAGCAACACCAAAAGATGATGGAAGGAATGCTGAACATTGCCAAACATTCACCCCCAGTACAGAGATTTGGGCCTAAATCAATCATTGTTTTGCTCACCATGCCATCTGAAGGGGGCATTTTCAGAATTGTGGCTTAAATTCCAACTTTACCATAAAAGAAAGTTTTAAATTACAATTCTTTAGACACCAAACTCGACATTCCTATCTGTTTCTGTTGGACTTGGCCCTTTTTGCAGGGTCATCCAAGAACTTTTTGCCTTCCTCCTGGATTTTTTCTGACCTATTGTTGGCGGTTTTATGACTCTGGGCACTTTATCACTGCTGATCAGTGCTAAAGTGCATGTGCTCTCTATGGTAAACTTGGTAAGATTGGTCTACACCTGTTTGGCATATTTAATTTACCCATCAGTCCCTTGTACAGTGGTATCCCATATGCCCAGGGCTAGTAAATTAAATGCTACTGGTGGGCTTGCAGAGCTGCTTGTGCCACCCACCAAAGTAGCCTTTCAAACCTGTCTCAGGTCTCTGCCACTGCAGGGCCTGCGCGAGCAGTTTACTGCCGCTGTGATGTGGCACATTAAGTGGTTGCCACATCTGTGGCTCCCCTTTTACTACATATCAGTCACCCCTAAGGTAGGCCCTAGCTAGCCCTATGGGCATGGTGCAGTGTAGGTAAAAGGTAGGACATGTGCCTTAACTGTGTGGCATGTCCTGGTAGTGACAAACAGCCTAGTTGGTTTCTCTCTGCTGTGAGGCTGCCCTCTCAGAGGGATGCATTGGGGATTCCCTGATATGTGCTTCAGTGGTAATTCCTGACATGAGAGGGGTAGCGTAATCAAGTTTGGTATGTTTGGAATAGTGGTCATAAATGCTGCCTATTGGTGTTAGCGGATTTATTATTACTATTTTAGAAATGCCACTTTTAGAAGTAGGCATTTCTGTGTGCTATGTGTCTTTGTGCCTGCCTGCCTGATGTGTATTGACCGTCTGGTTCTGACTGACAGGGGGAGAGGGAATGTGCACTCCCTCCAGCCAGTCCCTGGGGGGGTTGAGTTGTGTCCTGCCCTGCCTGGGTGACTCAGCCTAGGCTGAAAAGCCTGGTTTGCATTTGAAGTGGAGGGAGGAGTAGCACCTGCACCTGAATAGGGCTGTGCCTGCCTTCCACAATGATGGCTCCGCCCCCCTGTGGTGTGTCTGGAGCCAGGGCTTACACTTTGAATGGGGAGTGTTGTGCACTGTAATTATATTTTTAGAGTGCCCCCAGAACTGGTTTAAACTGGGATCAGGGCCCTGTGCCAGGGCAGAACAAAGATTTTTTGTGCTATAAGTACTGGGGCTGGGACCCCATGTCTGTTGAACTGAGCTTGCTTGGAACTTCAAGAACTGAGGAGAGCACACTGTGTGGACTGCAGTGTGCCAGGAGGAACCGCCACTTGGGACTGACCCGCTGCCCGCTGGGTGGCCGAAAGGACTTCCACTCTGCTGAGTGACCCGGTGTGCTGGCCTGCCTGTGCCCAGCTCTGTCCTGCGTGACTTTTGTTTGGACTTAACGCCAGGCTGAGTGCTTTATTTTTATTGCCCTCTCCTCAAATGCTGGTGAAAGCCCTGCTCTCCCTGCATTCTGTGGTCAAGTGCAGGCAGGGGCACTTTGCTCCTCTTAGTGCCAAGGCGCTTTTGTTTTGGGGCGCGCTGTGAGGTCAGGTACACACTCAACCGGAGCCCAAGGGGTGTTTGTCCCGAGCCCAAGGAGTGGGCTCCACCCTCCACACGGCGAGCGCTGAGAGTGCCCTTGCTGGGAGGGCCGGAGATTGAAGACCCGACGAAGACTTCGCCCCGTATTCTGTGGCTGCCAGGTCTCCTCTAGATTTGGCTTACCAGCAGCTGCACCGCACAAATCATGGCAGCTGCCGATTGTGCCCACTGTTGGGATCTTTTTTTTGTGCTCCTAGGGCCATTGCAGAGCGAGCCCAAGACAGGCCCCCGCCGCAGAATTTCGGCAGCTGCGCCACAGGTCAGTGGACAGCTGCCTCTCACTGTTGGGGGTATTTGGGCTCCAAGGAATTGTTGGCTAGTACAGGGGGATTCACAGTGTTGGGAAGTTCCTAACGTGCGCACCCTACTAGTGTGTACTAAGGTGCACTGATGATTATGATGTTTGCATAATGTGTTATGCCCCATGTATTCCTACCAGTAGTTACTGGTTGCCCTAAAAGTGATGTATTATGACAATGGCCCGATTGGCCTAGTGATTTATGCGATCCCTGTGAAGTCATGACGAGTGCCTGGTGGCACAGTGTATTATATGTGATTGTGTTCTAATGTGTTTTTATGGCTAATACAAAGGCTATTTTTATATAACCTTGTGTGGAGTTTCTTTTGTGGTGAGCCTAGTGTGTCGCTGCTGTGTGAGTGTGTTGCGCAAATGCTTTACACATTGCCTCTTGGATAAGCCTAGCTGCTCTGCCAAGCTACCAAGAGGGTGAGCAGGGGTTATCTTCAGTGTGTAACTCCCTTGCCCTGACTAGAGTGGTGGGTTCTGCCTGGCTTAGGTGCATACCCTAGCCAACCAGAAACCCCATTTCTAACAGTTTCCATTTGAAAGTTATCACTTATTAAAGGTAACC
The DNA here is from genome assembly GCA_963921515.1 of Calotriton arnoldi. Lineage (NCBI taxonomy): Eukaryota > Metazoa > Chordata > Amphibia > Caudata > Salamandridae > Calotriton > Calotriton arnoldi. The sequence continues at coordinate 1,945,506 of CAWUFW010002886.1, forward strand.
CAATATTATCCCATGGGAGAGTTAGACTTGTAGGAGTGAAAAACTAATGTAAGAATTTTTCACTACTAGGATATGTAAAACTTAAAAGTACGTGTCCAACTTTTTAAATGCACTGCACCCTACCCTTATAGGCTGCTTAGGGCCTAATCTAGTGGTGACTAATATGTATTAAAAAGCAAAGTTTTGCCTGGCAAAAAGGTTTATACTGCCAGGCCAAAGTGGCAGTTTAAAACTGAACACACAGGCTGCAATGGCAGGCCTGAGATATGTTTGAAGGGCTATTTAAGTGGGTGGCACAATCAGTGCTGCAGGTACACTAGTAGCATTTAATTTACAGCAGCCTCGGTACATGCAGTACTACTTTGCTAGGGACTTACAAGGAAATCAAATGTGCCAATGTGTAAGCCAGTGTTGCCATGTTAGAAAAGAGAGAGTGCAAGCACTTTAGCACTAGTTATCAGCGGTAAAGGGCACAGAGTCCTAAAGCCAGCAAAAACAATGTCAAAACAAACAGAAGGATGGAAGGCAAAAAGCTGGGGAAAAACCACACCAAGCATGTCAGATCCAACACTACCACTGCTCAAGAATATCACCTTGAAAAGATGTGGCCTGAAGGCAGCAACTACCTTTTTCTGAGAGCTTGACCACAGCTGACTGAGAAGGCCACTTCAGTGGAGCTGACCAGTGCTGTGAAGATCTACCTACCTGAAACCATCCAGAAAGGTTGTGGCGTCGACCCTGGAACAAGGAGATAAGACTGTGAATGAGAAGGGTGCCCACCCACAACTGCTGAGGGCAACTTGCTTGTAAATCAGAGGGCTCATTCTCCTCCAAGGTAACGAGAGACAGAAAGGCACATGAGCTGGTCTGCTGCACCTTTTGAAACTGTTTATTGAGACTAAGAAGCAATAAACTGATCAAAGAGGCTGCATATTCAAAACAATGATAATATTCGAGATACAGTGTCTAAACCCATAGACGGGTAAGGTTGGTAATAGCGAGAACTTTAACTCTAGCGTGGAGACGGGTGAAAGGGGTAATAGTGCCAAGTTGATAGGATGTAGCATTAGTCAACCTTGTCATGTACACTGAACTGTAAAGTATTTAATTTTGCTGTGAGATTAAAAGTACTTTCTTTTTCATAAAGATAATCACTGGGCTGGACATTAACTTAATGCATCTGTTGGTTGATTGTTGAGTTCTAAGCTCTTGTCTCCCACTCTCCCTCCCTGAGAGTCAAGTCCAGAAAGGGCCGTACTTGGCCCACTTTGCAGAGCCACTGTAGGAAGGATGTCAGGACACAAGTGGCAAGTGACCTCAACACCACAGTTGGGACCCAGTAGCCCTCTCTGCCCTGTGAGCCCTTTAATGGTGTCTGACAGAGGAGTTGCCCCTCGCTCCCCCTAACTAATGCCCATAATGTGATCCTCAAAGATGAGTTTTTGAGTGTTGCCTAACTAATGAAAAATGCTCCCGCAATCTGAACGGATGTACCAGGCAATGGTTGTAAAAACCAAGAAAGAAGGCCTGGTCCATCTTGTCACGTGTTCAGGATGTTTTTTTTCATTATAGGGTGTGGTCCCTGTAGACCTGTGACCTCAGTGTGTCTACGATGGTGAAGAGAGGGTAACAAAATTATTTTCTTTGGGACCTGACTCTAGAACTACAAAGAAAGAGAGGCAACCAAATCAGATAAAGAATGACTTCATAGAGCGAAGTTTGCAAGCTGGGGCTGCTGCAGATCAGGAAGCAGAGAATACCATGCAACAAAGCAGCATGCCATTATTGGGATCCTGAAGGATCCTAGGTTATGAGACTGGGCTGGGATCCAGATATAGATGTTTAGAAGCAAGTGGCTTTTAAACAGAAAAGTGACTTGAGCGACCAGGCACTGTTTGAAGGTTTTTGAAAAGAGGTAGCAGCAGAACATATCATTTTAATGATCAGATACCCTAATGCCTCAAGTCCCACCTAAGAAACTAGCATTCACAATGCAAACAGGCCTGGTATTTTTACAGTGAAAATAATGCCTGCATTGAGTATGAAAATGCTGTCTAGGTACAGTTGTGTAACACTGTGTCTGTGTGCGTGTGCGTGTCAGGATTATGCACTCAATGGTTGTTAGCAGAGGTTCAAGGGCAGAATGGCCTCGGTGTCTCAACGTCATTTTATTGTATCCTGAAGCGCATACCATAGGGATGTGTGTGGGAAGCTACCAGTACCTTTCAACTGAACTGTTGTATTATTAATGTGATAGTACCGGTTGTTAGCAGTGCTAGGTTGCTACCAAACACCTTATTATACACTGCATTTAAGGGATGTATGAAAGAATTCTTAACTACAAAATTATACATTTCATGTACTAGGTCTGGTACCTCTCTTTAAGAGTCGATTACCACACATTACCGTAGGTCTCTAAGAACCTACAAATAATTGATCATTCCTACGGATCAAAAAAAGCATCAGGGTACATCAACGAAGATCAAAGTTTGGCCACAATGGACACGGTGAAATTAGACTGCGTACTACTAAACAAGCACCCACTCAAAAAGAACTACATCAGAAAATGGCACAGTGTGGCATCAAATTGTAAATATATATGTGTTGGACTTGGCACTTTTTGCAGGGTTATCCCCAAACCTTTTGCTTCTTCCTCCTATTTTTTTCTGACCTGTTGTTGGTTTTAGGACTCTGGGCACTTTACCACTGCTAATCAGTGCTAAAGTGCATATGCTCTCTGTGTAAATTGTTATTATGATTGGTTCTCCCTGATTGGCATATTTTGGTTTACTGGTCAGTTCCTAGTAAAGTGCACTGGGTGTGCAGGGGCTGGTAAATCAAAGACTACTAGTGGGCCTGCAGCACTGATTTTGCCACCCACATGAGTAGCCCTGAAAAGATGCCTCAGGCCTGCCACTGCAGTGCCTGTGCGCAGTTTGCTAACTGCCATGTCGACTTGGCAAATGCACCCACTTGCCAGGCCTTAACCTTCCCTTTTCTTACATATAAGACACCCCTATGGTAGGCCCAGGTACCCCCCTGGGCAGGGTGCATTGTAAGTGAAAGGTAGGACATGTACTGATGTGTGTAACATGTCCTGATAGTGAAATACTGCCAATTTAGTTTTTCACTATTGAAAGGCTATCTTGCCCCATAGGACAGAATGGGGAATACTTTGTAACATTTTACAAGCATATCTTCCCATAGGGATAAGATAGAAAAATAAAGTTTAGGCTCTCTGAACTCAGAATTTAATAACACATTTTTTTACTAAATATGGTTTTTAAATTGTGTGTTTGAAAATGCCACCTTTAGAAAGTAGGCATTTTCTTGTTTAACCATTCTGTGTGCCTCTGCCTGTTTGTGTATTGACTGTCTGGTTTTGGAGTGACAGGGGCTGCGGAGGTGCATTCTCTCAGACAGCCACCAGGGGGCGTTGATGTGTGTCCTGCCTTTCCTGAATGAGTCAGGGCTGGGCTGAATAGACCTGGGTTGCATTCAGAGTAGGGGGAGGAGTTCTCACTAGCACCTGAATAGGCACGGTCTGCATTTAGAGTGGTGGGAGGAGATTTCCCTTGCACATGAATAGGGCCTGTCTGCCTTACACAATGCTGTCTCCTCCTCCTGCCGGGCAGCTGCACAAGAGAGGACAGAACTGGTTTGGACTGGGCTCAGAGACCCTTGCACAAACAGAACAAAGACATTTTGTGGTATAAGTATTAGACCTAAAACCCCTGAGCTTTAGACTACTTCTGGAATCAAGAGGAATCTTTGCCAAGGAGAAGAGCTGGAGAAACTGAGGAGAAGTACTGCCCTTGCTGTGTGTCTGGGGTTGGCCTGCAGTTGCTGTTTCTGCCAAGGAAAGGAGAAAGACTTTGCTGTGTTGTGTCCCCTGAGGAAAGTCTCCAAGGGCTTGAGTAGAGCTTGCCTCCTGTTTTGAAGTTTCAGGAACACAAAGACTTTACCCCCAGCTCCCCTGAACTTCCTTGCTTGGAGTTCTGACCTGCCAGGAGTGCCTGTGACTGTGTGTGGCCTCTGGAGGTTGTTTCTGCTACCGGGAGCTGGAAAGCAACGCAACAACAAGGAAATTGACACATCGCTCTTCTTGCGACAGTTTTCCCGATGCAACGCTGTGGTGCAAGAAGAATCTCCCCGCACCGCCGCGCCGCTGCTGAAACCGACGCAGGGCCTGTCGCCGCTGCAGGAATCAACGCATCAAGGGATCGCGGCTGAAGAAACCGACGCAGCACCGCTCGCCGTCGCATCATTCGCCGACGCATCCCAAATTTCCACGCATCTTCCCTGTGCGGCAAACTTTCCCCGACGCATCACCCGCAGATCGGAGTCGGCTCAGAATCGACGCATCGCTTCCCCCTACAGACCGGACCCGACGCACCGCTCCCCTGTGTCCATCAGAACTGTCGCATCACATCCACGAAGGTCTCAGGAATCTACGCATCTCTTTGTTTTTCTACGTTTCCCATTGCTGCAGCTGTTTGGCTTGGTGAATTTTGTCGCAACGATAGGTACTTTGCAAGAAATCACGCACCCATAGTTTTCTATGGGCTCAGTTGCTAAAACCTTTTGAAAGTCATTTTTCTTAATACTTGTATATTGGATTTTTGTCGTTTTGGTCTTGTGAAGTTTAGATGAAGATACTTTATTTTTGTAAACCGGTGTGGTGTCCATTTGTGGTGTTATCACTGTGTTACTGTGAGTGTTGGTACAAGTACTTTACACATTGCCTTTGAGATAAGCCTGTCTGCTCGTGCCAAGCTACCAAGGGGGTGAGCAGGGGTTATCTTGAGTGTGTATTCCCCTTACCCTGACTAGAAGCAAGGGTCCCTATTTGGACAAAGGTACCTACTTCTGCCAACTAGAGACCCCCATTTTTAACAATATGGAATCTTTGCTACCCTTTTTTTAGCAACTGTTTTTCCCGCTCTACTTATTGCCATGCGCTCCGACGTCAACATGACATGACATGATCGGCTCCATAGAAGACCACACATAAATAAACAAACTGGTACTGATTTCTTTTACACACATAATCAATCCAGCACAGTAAACAGGAGTACAAATTCACTAACACACAGAACACACAGTGTGGATTACATCACTGGCTGTACTCCTCTACGAAGAACAAGCATATCATGAGTTGTAGCAGTGTCAGTTCTTCCTACACTCAAAGATACAGCTCAGAGAGCAGCTATGCACACTACTCCTACAACGAAAAACAGCATCAGAATAATCTTCGCTCCCAAAGTACATTGCAGGCATCATCAGATGCAAGACACACACACAATCACAGAATGACAAGCACCAGCAGTGCATGGCTCCTAAACACACACAAACAGGCAAAGCCTGGCAACAACAGTGCAAGCTTCACACACACACACACACACACACTAAACACAAAGCAGAAGTGCAAGCATTTCTCTCTACCTCATACACACAACACACACATGCACGCGAGAAAAGCTAGAGCAGTTAGTAGGGGGGGCAAGGTTCACTTTGATACAGAACGTGTACAGCACAAAGATATAAACAATACGTGCTTTACTCACACAAAGAAAAGGAATGGCATTGGAGAGGTAACTACAAACGACACACGCTCCCACGCTTGCATCCCTTTCCAAACGAAAGCCTCATCACTTGCAGTGAAACACAGAGCAGTAGCATTGATCACATCTCAGTGGGCTATGGCACCAGAATATAACCGGCATGCAATCATCAGAAATATTGTGACCAGTAATGTTGCCCCATTGGTATTAATTACAGAAACATTTTGTAAATTAAATTTAATACATAATATTTCTGTCAGACGATATTTTTGTTAATGATATTCTGAAATGCAACCCTCATCACATTACTACCTCTCTTTGTCCAGCTCATGCACTAAGTCCCAGAGTTAGCACATGAGCACATTTTATAAAGTAATAGGGAACATGGACCCCATCTACGCTGGACCAACCAGTGAATGTGCAGCGGTGCAAACCAGGACTATGTGCCTGATGTTTTAATCCAGCACCAGATGCATATGCCCTATATTTTTGGGGAGGTATATTTTTGTTGAGGGATTCAGCGAGGTAGAGGAAGGTAAGAAATGCCATATTTGGCATTGGTTCTAATAATTACCGTCTATTTAGTTAAGAAGGAGAGGGGGTACACAACATGGAACTGTACATAGGCTGCAGTCAATAGTGAGAAATGGACATAATGGAAAATTCTAGCTTCTCTGTATTGTCTATGATGCCGCTTGAAACATCTTGGTCAAAAACAATCCTGCTTTTGAGAGTTACCTTTCATAATCGATATTTTTCCAAAACTGCAATGAGTTCAGTTTTGCTTTTCAAATTGTGACAAAATACGAAGAAATACTAGGATATAAGATCACATTGCCCCCATCCTTATTGCGCTCCATTGATTCCCTTGATGGACCACACCAGCTTCAAAATCAGAAGCATCATTTATAAAGCCATCCGGGTCATAACCTCCGCTTATCTTGCACAGAAGCTCACCATCTCTGGTGGTTCTCTGCAGACTAACAAGTGTAAGAAAGAAAGAAAAAGCAAGGCAGAAGGATTTTTCCATCTATGCATCCAGGCTCTGGAGAAACATATCCCTGTCCATCAGGACTGGACTAATCCTGCTCCAATTTTAGAAAGAGTTGAAGACTCACCTCTTTAAAGAACTGTACATGAAAATGCATTAACCATCCACAACCTAGCTCCCTATCCTATCACTCATTGACTTTATGCTTGTCTTTGTCCCTGTACAACGCTCCTCTGCCTTTTCAGTAAATTCATACTATAGAAATACCATATATATATACCTACAAACATACAAAATGCTGTTGCTGTTTAGAGACCCTCCTAAAACGGAAGGAGTCCGGCCACAACCTCATTCCTTCTGACAACCACCTCTAACCCTTTTCTCAGAGAGGTTGGCACTTTGACAGTCACTGGTAAAGGGCATGAATTGAAGTCCATGGTTCATCTTATACAGTGCACATACATGATAGGAATACCAAGAGAACACGACACAATCCTCATATTTATTATTAGAGACATAGAACAAACTACTTCAATGCAAGGGATACAGACAGTTGCTGTTCTTTGTAAGCATCAATGAATGCCGCATTCTGTGATGACATTTTGGAATCAGTTGTATCTAGTTACACATACCCACAGACGCCGGCATTTCGCCCCATTGTAAAATGGTCTCCTTTGTGAAGTGTCCATAGGTATCAATGTAGACTCCTTCATCCTCATACGTGAGAAGAAGTTCCACCCCATTGGTGTTTGGCAGAATAATAATTGCATGAGGATGAATATTCCCTTGGATCTGAAAACACATTTCATTTAGATTAGAAATGAATCTGCACATTGTCTGAAGGCATCAATCTAGCAGGGTTTAAATGCCATTATACAGAAAATGCAAAACAATTGTGTCTGGCTGGCTGACAAAACTGGAATAAATGCATTTTCATACAACTGCTGAGTGATGCATTTTTATATCAGCCACAGCAAAATATATATTTTTTTCTCCCACTTGATTTTATAAAAGTAGATTCTCTTGGCAAAAACACAGAGGTGCTTAACACACAATTTAGACTGAAAGCTTTTTAAGCTATAGGACACACAAGATATATTTCGAATGACGGAGAAATATATTACATCCAAAATACCTGTATCGACATTGATATCGATATGAATTTCCTACCCTCAACATAAAATAATTTGATTCACGTTTACAGGTCATGCTGATAGTTCACAGAACAAGGCGATATACCCATCTTAGTATCACGGCATGTGGTTCCAGGCCAAGCAATCCTCCTGCCTCAAAAATAAACAATTGTACCCTTATTCTTTAGATTTTGGAAAGCTACTCATTTTATGGGATTCATAGCAATCTTTAACCTATGTGCGCAAGCCAAAAGAAGCTGTAGGTTTCCACTCTATGGTCAACCCTATACCAACAAAATGTTCTCCCAGAGACTCTTACAATAGAACTCGGCTACACAATGTGGGGATGGTGACAGATGGTAAGTGTCAGAAATGCCAGGTGCAGGATAGCATCTTTCTGCACTCTGTTTGAATGTGAATGGAGAGCTAAGTCTTCTGGGATGAGATGGGGTTAAGCCGGCAGCTATCCTTCAAAATGGGATCTCCTCGATGCCATTTCAAAAAAGATCTTGACTTGCCTAGATACAGCTTGATGCTATATTGCCAATTGCTCAATTGCCAAGACAGAAAGTGCAGGAAAATGGGGAAATTCATCATACCCTACTACAGCAAAAGTGGAACAAGTGAATAGACTGGTGTATGGCAGAGAATTTATGGTCTGGACATTCATAGGTGCTTCCTGAATGAATCTATCTCCCCAGGTAAAACACTACCTACAACAAAATTTGGGCTGTGAGTTAGCATAGGAACTTTGCTCAATTAGCCATGTTATGTATGTGGTGGGCCCTTCAGACCTGTTATGTATTTGCAACCGCTAGGATGCCAGTGATCATGTAACAGGTTATGTCCATTGGATGTCACATAAAAAATATGGCAATAAAAAAATATGTGCATACACAAATAGAAAGGAATCAGTAAAGGACTACAGGGCAGGGGGATCACTGTCTCAATATCATGGTAAACAATATCGTTGACTAAAGTATTGCATCAGAAATATTGTTTACCTCAATATCGTGGTCTCTTACAATGGTAAGTACAAAAACATCAGGGGGAAAAAAGTGTTGACACTAATACCGTCCAAAAATCAACCAAAATATCGATTTCGTTATTATAAATAGAGTTTAACGTAGTAAATGTTAAATATGTTAATATATAATTTTAATATATAATTTTTAGAAATGGGGGTCTCTAGTTGTCAGAGGTAGGTACCTTTGTCCAAATAGGGACCCTTGCTTCTAGTCAGGGTAAGGGGGATACACACTTTAGATAACCCCTGCTCACCCCTTTGGTAGCTTGGCACGAGCAGACAGGCTTATCCCAAAGGCAATGTGTAAAGTATTTGTACCAACATTCAAAGTAACACATAGTGTAAGGTATACCTGAAGGCTACAAATGTATTAGATTGGACAGACCATTGAAGACGGGGGTGGAATCGCTATTGTGCACAAAGATAGCATTAAAGTTGCCACGCTGGATCAGCGCTGCAATGCTACTATGGAAGTTCTAGTCTTTAGGATAGACATCTCCTCCCAAGTTAGTTGGAAGGGGGCTCTAGTCTATCGACCCCCAGGACCCTTAGCTGAATTTTCATTACAACTTACAGAACTACTATCTCCCCACGTGATTGCATGCAGCAATTTTTTACTACTAGGTGATTTTAATATTCATAGCGAATGCTCCTCCAATGCTGATGCACAGACACTTCTAGCAGACCTAGCCCTCTTGGGCTTGTCTAAGCTCAATGAAGGTCCGACTCACATAGCTGGCCACACACTAGACATAGTTTTCTCCAACTCTCCTAGGGTTCAGTGTGGACCCCCCCAACAATTAACTTGGTCTGACCATTCGTTAATCGAATTTTTTATCCAGGGCCCAAGGGAGTTGAAGAAAGCCAAACCTGCCACATTCTACACTCGTAGACAGTGGCAGAAAATTACCCCGGAGAGCTTTCAAGCCTCCTTCTCAATGCCTTGGAATATTGCACCTGACAATATAGAGGAAGCCTTGGCCAAATACAATTCCGCAGTTTCTATGGCTATCGACCATCTTGCACCGCTAAAATCACTCCCAAATCATCCCAAACGCCCGCAGACTGCCTGGTTCTCTCCTCAGCTGCGAGTACAGAAACAACTCTGCAGGAAACATGAGAGAAGCTGGCGTACTACTCATGACGAGAAGGACAAAGATCGGTTTCTCGCCACCCTGTCCAGCTATCATAAAAATTGCGTGAAAAACTCATATAGCATCGCAATTAGCCCAGGCTGGTAACGCCCCTAAAACTTTACACCACATTCTCCAGTCCTTTATCAATCCTAAGGCCTGTGAGAACTCCGAGGCACCCACACAAACGTTATGCAACGGTATTGCTGTATACTTTTCGCAGAAAATTGAGCGTATCTACGAAAAAAATGTCTTGCCAGGAAACCAGCCTCTGGCCCCAATGGCACCTGACCAACCAGAACAGGCAAATCCTCAGTTGCTAGAGTGCTTCCCCACACTGACTTCGGCAGAGGTGGAATCATTGATCCATAAGATAAAATCAGGGTCCCCTTTGGACCTTATTCCGGCCAAAGTTGTCACTTCCCTGGCTAATCATTTGTCCCCTTCGATTGAATCTCTCCTCAACCTCTCTCTGAGAGAGGACCATGTACCATCAGAATGGAAAGCAGCACAGGTTAGGCCTATCCGTAAGAAACCTAAAGTCCCTTTGACGGATCTTACAAATCTCCGCCCCATCTCGCTTCTTCCGTTTCTGAGCAAACTACTGGAGAAACACATTAACAATCATCTTTCCAACCATGTCGAACTTACTGGGTGTTTAGACTCTTCCCAGTCCAGCTTTAGGCCCAAATACAGCACCGAATCAGCTATGCTAGTGGTCACAGATAACATCAGGATGACCCTAGATAAGGGCCATTCTACGATATTGGTGCTGTTGGACCTATCCGCCGCGTTCGACACGGTGTCACATCGGATATAGCTCAGAAGACTAAAGGAGATTGGACTAAGAAACTCTGCCTTACTGTGGATGACGAGCTTTCTATCTGCTCGCTCCCAGACCGTCAACTTAGGCCCGTATCGTTCGGCACCTATGGAACTGTCCAAGGGAGTACCTCAGGGCTCTTGCCTGAGCCCCACATTGTTTAACATCTATGTCGCTCCCTTGGCCAATCTCTTGAGGACGTATGGGTTCACCCCCATATCCTATGCCGACGATACTCAGTTGATCTTTCCATTTGACAAATTCACTCCATCCGTACAGTCGGCCTTCTCTTCTGGTATGAGAGCCATCTCACACTGGATGAAGAGTAATTTCCTCCAGTGTAATGTGGGGAAAACGGAGATTCTGCTCTTTGGAGAGGCCCCTTCTCTATGGACGCCTGAATGGTGGCCGGTCGATTTGGGTGTCCATCCTGCCCCCAAATCTATTGTTAAAAACTTGGGCATCCGATTGGATCAAGCCCTTACTCTGAAGGAGCATACTGCTCAAACAGCTGGCTCCTGCTTCCATACAATGGGCCTGCTCCGTCGAGTTTTTCCTCTGCTTCCCGACTCAACTCAGAAAACTCTGACTCAGGCACTTGTATTAAGCCATCTGGACTACTGTAACAGTCTGGTGATCTCCACCAATGAGGCCTCGCTCAGCAGACTGCAGGTAGCCCAGAATACGGCGGCGCGACTGGTCCTTAATGCTCCTCCTAGGACTCCCTCCCGCCCTCTTCTTTTGCAACTTCATTGGCTTCCTATTCGCCAATGGGTAAGATTCAAAGTTTGCTGCACCATTCATAAGGCGTTGTTTAATCTAGGCCCCACCTACCTTTCAGAGAAATTTACACCATACCTACCTTCCAGATCCCTTCGTTCGGGCTCCAAACATCTTCTTGTGGTTCCTCGAGTTAGGAAGGCTAGATTAGGAGGAAGGGCCCTTTCTCACCTTGGCCCCCGTTACTGGAACGAGCTTCCTATACTCCTGAGACAATGCCCTGATCATTTGCAATTTAGGAAGCTGCTCAAGACCACCCTTTTCTGTTCTTGATCCAGCTGTAGCCGCACTATACCCTTGCTGCCTGTCCAAAGCGCAGAGATACCCCTTCGGGGATCGATTCAGGCGCTATATAAATAAATAAATAAATAAATAAATAAATAAAAAAAAACACAAAAGGACACCACACCAGTTTAGAAAAATAAAGTATCTTTATCTAAACTAAACAAGACCAAAATGACAAAAATCCAACATACACAGTTAAAAATATGACTTTCAAAAGGTTTCAAGAACTTGTACCATAGAAAACTATGGATGCATGACTTCACCAAAGTACCTGTAGATGAGTCAAAGTTCCAAAAGCCAAACAGCCGCAGTCGTAAAAAAAAGAGATGCAACATTCCTGAGACCTTGGGGAGTCGATGCAACAGTTCTGCAACACATAGAGGACGAGTTGCGTAGAATCCGGTCTGTATGGGGAGTGAAGCGTCGATTCTTTGTGACGGTTCCAGTTCGCAGGTGATGCGTCGGGAGAGTGTGCCGCACAGGTACGATGCGTGGAAATCCGGGATGCGTCGGTGATCGATGCGGCTGCGAGCGGCGCTGCGTTGGTCCTCTTCAGCTGCGATCCCTCGATGCGTTATTCTTGAAGCGGTGACAGGCGCAGCGACGGTTTTTGCAGCGGCACGGCGATGCGTGGAAATTCTTCCCTTATGGAACCAACCAGATCCTGGGACTGGGATTTGGGCACCTTGGGACACAGCCCACTCCTTCTCCTCTGAGACAGGACATGGGACCCTATACCCCTCCCACTACACTGGGACCTATCTGGGCTAACAAAAACCTCCCCTACCTTACTTGGTTGGGAAAAACCTGAGCCACCCCCTTCAGGATCACTCACCAAAGATTCTTCAGACCCTCTGGAATCCACCAAAGGGTCAGCCACCAGCGCAAGCTCTCTGGAATCAGAGAACTCACACTCCACCGGGTGTTGACGTAGCTCTGGAAAACAGGGACTTAAAATATGCTCTCCAACAATTGAATCACACAGCCCCCCACAGTTGTTAACCAAGCTACTCTTTGCCCCACCATCCAGTGTCTCACACAAGTACCCCACACCACTCTCCTGAGACTTGCAAGACAGTGTCTGACTGTCTCTGTCACTCAACCCACACTCTTCTGGGCGGTCTCCACACATACATACCAGGACTTCTACCATGGGGAAACCCCTCTCCCTACACCTCTCATCTAAAGTCAGTAGAGTGTCCCTTCCACCACTAGGAATATGATCCCCAGTGTCAGTTCCCCAATCCAGCTCAGGGACACTGCACACCACTGGAGCTACCTCATAAACCTGAACCCCCTGGTGTATGTTAACCCCCTCTCTCAAGTCAGGTGCCACATCTCTGGGTGTGTGTACTTCTCCCGCAGCACTAGATAACACAATTTTGCTGCCACCATCTGAGCTGGACTCCACCTCCAACCCAGCCAAGCTCACTTCCTGAGCTACACACATCTCTTTTTGCTTGGTTGAGACACTCAGGGCCTCAAGCCTTGCGAACTCCTCATCAAGCGCTCTCATTCTCAGCTCATATGCCAAGATCAATTTATTTTCTTTCAAGGCATAAGCTCTCCTGCTCTACTCTGCCTTGGCCTGGATTTCCATTTCCATCTGCTTTGTTTTGATCCTCAGGACTTCTAGCTCCTGCTCCCTGACCCTTTGGTTCTCCTCCAGTTCCTCTGGGGAAAAACTGCTAGAGGTATGATTGCTGCCAGCCCTAGAGGCTGCTCTTCCCACAGGCAGATCCTGTGATCTAAAACCATCCCCTTGTGCATCCTCATCCACCTCTGCATCCTCTGCCTCCCCAGCCTCTCTGGCCACCCACCAGACCCCTAAGGCCTTCTGTAGCTCCTCCTTCCTGGAGCTGCTCTTCATGGAATATCCAAAGTTCCTGCAGAACTGCTTGAGTTGACCTACTTTGTAACTACTTAACATTTCGATATCAAACTCCAGTTCTGCAACATCACTTGCTGGTTTACCCTTCTGAGACATGATGCATGGATACTTTAAGGGTCACTCAAACATAGAACCAAAAATTAAACACAGTATGTGGTTGCGTAGTGGTCTGCACTAAACTAGTGATGTACACCAATCACTGGGGGTCAAGTAGAAATACAGGTTCACCAATGTTAGAAATGGGGGTCTCTAGTTGTCAGAGGTAGGTACCTTTGTCCAAATAGGGACCCTTGCTTCTACTCAGGGTAAGGGGGATACACACTTTAGATAACCCCTGTTCACCCCGTTGGTAGCTTGGCACGAGCAGACAGGGTTATCCCAAAGGCAATGTGTAAAGCATTTGTACCAACACTCACAGTAACACAGTGAAAACACCACAAAAGGACACCACACCAGTTTAGAAAAATAAAGTGTCTTTATCTAAAATAAACAAGACCAAAAAGACAAAAATCCAACATACACAGTTAAAAATATGACTTTCAAAAGGTTTCAAGAACTTGTACCATAGAAAACTATGGATGCGTGACTTTTCACCAAAGTACCTGTAGATGCGTCAATGTTCCAAAAGCCAAACAGCCGCAGAGTCGGAAAACAAAGAGATGCAACACTCCTGAGACCTTGGGGAGGCGATGCAACAGTTCTGCGACACACAGAGGACGAATTGGGTCGAATCCGGTCTGTATGGGGAGTGATGTGTCGATTCTTTGTGACGGTTCTGGTTCGCAGGTGATGCGTCGGGAGACCGTGCCGCACAGGTACGATGCGTGGAAATCCGGGATGCATCGGCGATCGATGCGGTGGCATCGAGCGGCGCTGCGTCGGTCCTCTTCTGCCCCGATCCTTTGATGCGTCGATTCTTACAGCTGCGACAGGCGCTGCTACAGTTTTCGATGCGGCACGGCGATGCGTGGAAATTCTTCACACACCGTGGATATGCGTCGGAAAAACAGCTGCAAGAAGAGCGATGCGTCGATTTTAGCAGTTCTTCATGTTTCTTCTTTCTTCCAGCTTCCAAACAGCAGCAACAACCTCCAGAGGCCCACAACTGGCACAGGCACCTCTTGGCAGGCAAGAACTCACAGCAGCAGAGTTCAGGGGAACTGGGGGTGAAGTCTTTGTGTCCCTGAGACTTCAGAACAGGAGGCCAGCACACTTCAGGCCCCTGGAGATCTCCTTCAAGCAGGGGACACATCACACAGCAAAGTCCTTCTCCTTTCCTTGGCCGAAACTACAACTGCAGGCCAACCCCAGACACATAGCACTCCTCAGTCTCTCCAGCTCTTCTCCTTGGCAAAGGTTCCTCTTGAATTCCAGGAATGATCTAAAGACTGCAATATTGATTATCATGTTGATTGAACTTTAAACGTGATAGTGCCATTGGGCGTAATGAGATGACTGATATGCTATCATGGCGACGGAAGATGGAGTAATATACTGGGATGTCGTAACCTTTCCTCTATGTCTATTGGTATTGCCCAAGCATGGCAGTTTTAAAAGACATGATTTGTACTGTGTGTTTTGAACGGAGCAAGCATTGAGAAAGGCATTTTTCCGAAGCGCGTCTGCTAATCTGCTCATCTGACGAATAAATTCTGTTTATTTTGACCCCAGAGTGCCCGCAGGTCTCTTTGGAGGAGTGGTTGTGCATACTTACGTGAGTCCACTGTCACGAGCGGGGCACCCACCCTAAGGAGTTTGGCAGCTTAATAGTGGAACTGGATTTAAAAAATGCTGCCTGAACCGCCGCAATTGGAGTTACTTGGCACGTATTTCTGCTGGACCATAAGCCAGGGATTAATTTAATCCAAGAAGATGGGGTTACTTAACCAATCATCCTGCAATATGAGCCGAAGGATTCTTGGTTTTTGCGTCTGCGGCTGGCGTATGGGGCAATGTAAGGATTTTATATTATCAACTATAGATAAAGGCACACAAGTCTGTTACGGGTGCGTAGGAGTGAAAAACACACCTGTGTGTATGTAAGAATTTTTCCCGGGACATTACAGGACAGCCAACATTGGAAGTTATTTGGAGGAATGGTTAACATTATTTCCATGAGCATATTTATAATATTAACAAGCATCACGTTTTAATGAATTACTTATGAGTATCAAGACTGCAATACTGATTATCATGTTGATTGAACTTTAAACGTGATAGTGCCATTGGGCGTAATGAGATGACTGATATGCTATCATGGCGACGGAAGATGGAGTAATATACTGTGATGTCGTAACCTTTCCTCTATGTCTATTGGTATTGCCCAATGGGATTTAAGCATGGCAGTTTTAAAAGACATGATTTGTACTGTGTGTTTTGAATGGAGCAAGCATTGAGAAAGGCATTTTGCCAAAACGCGTCTGCTTATCTGACAAATAAATTCTGTTTATTTTGACCCCAGGGTGCCCGCAGGTCTCTTTGGAGGAGTGGTTGTGCATACTTACGTGAGTCCACTGTCACGAGCGGGGCACCCGCCCTAAGGAGTTCGGCTGCTTAATACTGGAACTTGTGGAACTGGAGGTATATATATATATATATATATATATATATATATATATATATATATATATATATATATATATATATATATATATATATATATAGTGTAACATAATTACCCTCAGTATGGAGACAACTTGGTGATATATATATATATATATATATATATATATATATATAATCTACTGGCGGTCGCCAGTAGATAGTTATAGTTAGGACCTATTTTCCATAGGAAATCCATGACATTCTATTTGAAATAACTCTTGCGTCGGTTGACGAATCTTCGCGAAATTTTCAAACTTTATGGCCCGCTCCGACCCTGAAAGTCTCAGGGTGATTCGTCAAGCGGGGGCCGAGAAAAAGGGGGTCCCAAAACGTGTTTTCCCCATTCATTTTCCCATAGGAAACTTTAGACACGGCTACAGCCCGAACTGCTGAACGGAATTACACCAAATTTGGCAAAGAGGTAGTTCTTGGTTCAGAAAGAACCCTTTTGTTAAATGGTGTAAATCCGTTCAGTAGTTGCGGAGAAATTAAAAAATAAGAGTCAAAAAATCAATTTCCCATAGGAAACTTTATGCAAGGCTACAGCCCGAACTGCTGAACGGAATTACACCAAATTTGGCAAAGAGGTAGTTCTTGGTTCAAAAAGAACCCTTTTTGTTAAATGGTGTAAATCCGTTCAGTAGTTGCTGAGAAAATCAAAAGTAAAAACACATATATATCTGGGCGGAGCCTAACCACACATGTCATCGTGAGATTTGATTGGCTGTCAGCACTTCATCCTGGAATTGCTGGCAGCCATCTTGGGACCAATATAAATGATAGTACCCCTTTGAAATGCATTGTAGTGAATCGAAGATTTTGAGGGTTACCAAAAGGAGAACTATAAAGGGTGATAACAGACTTTAGTTACATTAGAATTCATTTGTTGATGGTACCATACTAATTTCAGGAATTGTGGTGTGTTCTAAGGTGATTTTACCCTGTGAAAAACCTTCTGCTGGGATATCATGAATCATGTTTGAGAGAAAACTATTTTCACATGCTTGTCCCATACAGTTTTGGAAGGTGCCCCAGAAGCTAAAATGAGAGCATATTTTCTGTAAATTCACATTATCTTTCTCAGTCATGTGAGAATGAAGTCTGACATTCTCAGTAAAACATGTACATCCAACAAGGGCAGAGACTGTCAGTTGATTCCTTTGTGTTCTACTGCAGCTTCCCAGAGTGTCCTAAAGAACAACTAGAGTGCTAACATCCTTACTTATGACAAAAGTATGGCACACCTGAAGCCATCTTGATTGGAATAAACTGGTAACACTTAAAACATTTAATTTAAAAAGGAACAAAATGATGGGGTTCATCTTGTCATAGAAATTATGGTTAGTGCTCTGGAAAGAAAAATTAGGACATGTTTCAAGTGTGATCTCAAATATCTTCCTGTTATATTTCAACAGGAGCAGCCTGTCAGTTGATGCCTTTGTGTTCTACTGCAGCTTCCCAGAGTGTTTTAAAGAACAACTAGAGCGCTAACAGTCTTACTTATGACAAAAGTATGGCACACCTGAAGCCATCTTGATTGGAATAAACTGGTAACACTTAAAACATTTAATTTAAAAAGGAACAAAATGATGGGGTTCATTTTGTCATAGAAATTATGGTTAGTGCTGTAGAAAGAAAAATTAGGACATGTTTCAAGTGTGATCTCAAATATCTTCCTGTTATATTTCAACAGGAGCAGCCTGTCAGTTGATGCCTTTGTGTTCTACTGCAGCTTCCCAGAGTGTTCTAAAGAACAACTAGAGCGCTAACAGTCTTACTTATGACAAAAGTATGGCACACCTGAAGCCATCTTGATTGGAATAAACTGGTAACACTTAAAACATTTAATTTAAAAAGGAACAAAATGAGGGGGTTCATTTTGCCATAGAAATTATGGTTAGTGCTGTAGAAAGAAAAATTAGGACATGTTTTAAGTGAGATCTCAAATATCTTCCTGTTATATTTCAACAGAAGCAGCCTGTCAGTTGATGCCTTTGTGTTCTACTGCAGCTTCCCAGAGTGTTCTAAAGAACAACTAGAGTGCTAACAGCCTTACTTATGACAAAAGTATGGCACACCTGAAGCCATCTTGATTGGAATAAACTGGTAACACTTAAAACATTTAATTTAAAAAGGAACAAAATGAGGGGGTTCATTTTGCCATAGAAATTATGGTTAGTGCTGCAAAAAGAAAATTTAGTGCATGTTTTAAGTGAGATCTCAAATCCTCTTCTATTTCATTAGAAAATTCTGACATGCAGACTGAAACAATCACTTTCAATACCAGCAGTAGACTTCCAGTTAACTCCTTGGTGAGCAGTAGCTTTACTACAGTGATCTAATGAACAACTAGAGTAATAACATTCTGAATTTATGGCAAATGTGTGACACATCTGAATGCCTTCTTGATGGAATCAAAGTAAAAAACTGAAAGCATTTCCTACTGAGGAGACTGCAGTAAATGAGGAAATTAGGAAACTTCATAACAAAGAAGTCTTCCAAGATGGCCACCAGTGAAAAAAGAGCCCAAATGTAGCACAAATGTTACCCAGATGTAGCCCACATATAGCCCAATGACAAAAGTGTGCAAAACACTTTTTATTTTTAGTTTTTTTGCAGTTTTATGTAGTGCAGACTGGTCAGGTATTGGAGCGTTGCATCTTAAAACATGACCCCCTACACTACAAAAACACCACTGCACTACCCTAAACCTAAAACACTACCCCAGCACGACCCCCTACACTACACAAGCACCACTGCACTATCCTAAACCCTAAAACACTACCCCCAGCATGACCCCCTACACTACAAAAACACCACTGCACTACCCTAAACCCTAAAACACTACCCCAGCACGACCCTCTACACTACACAAGCACCACTGCACTATCCTAAACCCTAAAACACTACCCCCAGCATGACCCCCTACACTACACAAACACCACTGCACTACCCTAAACCCTAAAACACTACCCCAACACCACTGCACTAACCTAAATCCTAAAACACTACCCCCAGCATGACCCCCTACACTACCCAAACACCACTGCACTACCCTAAAACATGACCCCTACACTACACAAACACCACTGCACTACCCTAAACCCTAAAACACTACCCCCAGCACGACCCCTACACTACAAAAGCACCACTGCACTACCCTAAACCCTAAAACACTACCCCCAGCACGACCCCCTACACTACCCAAACACCACTGCACTACCTTAAACCCTAAAACACTATCCCCAGCACGACACCCTACACTACACAAACACAACTGCACTACCCTAAACCCTAAAACACTACCCCCAGCATGACCCCCTACACTACCCAAACACCACTGCACTACCCTAAACCCTAAAACACTACCCCCAGCACGACCCCCTACACTACACAAGCACCACTGCACTACCCTAAACCCTAAAACACTACCCCCAGCACGACCCCCTACACTGCCCGAACACCACTGCACTGCCCTAAACCCTGAAACACCAGCCCCTGCACGACCCCCTACACTGCCCGAACACCACTGCACTGCCCTAAACCCTGAAACACATACCCTAGCACGACCCCCTACACTGCCCGAACACCACTGCACTGCCCTAAACCCTGAAACACCACCCCCAGCATGACCCCCTACACTGCCCGAACACCACTGCACTGCCCTAAACCCTGAAACACCACCCCCAGCATGACCCCTACACTGCCCGAACACCACTGCACTGCCCTAAACCCTGAAACACTACCCCCAGCAAGACCTCCTACACTGCCCGAACACCACTGCACTGCCCTAAACCCTGAAGCATCACACCCAGCAAGACCCCATACACTGCCCGAACACCACTGCCCTAAACCCTGAAACACCACCCCCAGCACGACCCCCTACACTGCCCGAACACCACTGCACTGCCCTAAACCCTGAAACACCACCCCCAGCATGACCCCCTACACTGCCCGAACACCACTGCACTGCCCTAAACCCTGAAACACCACCCCCTGCACGACCCCCTACACTGCCCGAACACTACTGCACTGCCCTAAACCCTGAAACACCATCCCCAGCACGACCCCTACACTGCACGAACACCACTGCACTGCCCTAAACCCTGAAACGCTACCCCCAGCAAGACCCCCTACACTGCCCGAACACCACTGCACTGCCCTAAACCCTGAAACACCACCCCCAGCAAGACCCCCTACACTGCCCGAACACCACTGCCCTAAACCCTGAAACACCACCCCCAGCAAGACCCCCTACACTGCCCGAACACCACTGCACTGCCCTAAACCCTGAAACACTACCCCCAGCAAGACCTCCTACACTGCCCGAACACCACTGCACTGCCCTAAACCCTGAAGCATCACACCCAGCAAGACCCCATACACTGCCCGAACACCACTGCCCTAAACCCTGAAACACCACCCCCAGCATGACCCCCTACACTGCCCGAACACCACTGCACTGCCCTAAACCCTGAAACACCACCCCCAGCATGACCCCCTACACTGCCCGAACACCACTGCACTGCCCTAAACCCTGAAACACCACCCCCTGCACGATCCCCTACACTGCCCGAACACTACTGCACTGCCCTAAACCCTGAAATACCACCCCCAGCACGACCCCCTAGACTACACGAACACCACTGCACTGCCCTAAACCCCGAAACACTACCCCCAGCAAGACCCCCTACACTGCCCGAACACCACTGCCCTAAACCCTGAAACACCACCCCCAGCAAGACCCCCTACACTGCCCGTACACCACTGCACTGCCCTAAACCCTGAAACACCACCCCCAGCAAGACCCCCTACACTGCCCGAACACCACTGCACTAAAGCCTGAAACACCACCCCCAGCAAGACCACCTACACTGGCCGAACACCACTGCACTGCCCTAAACCCTGAAACACCACCCCCTGCACGACCCCCTACACTGCCCAAACACCACTGCACTGCCCTAAACCCTGAAACACCACCCCCTGCACGACCCCCTACACTGCCCAAACACCACTGCACTGCCCTAAACCCTGAAACACCACCCCCTGCACGACCCCCTACACTGCCCGAACACCACTGCACTGCCCTAAACCCTGAAACACCACCCCTCAGCACGACACCCTACACTGCCCGAACACCACTGCACTGCCCTAAACCCTGAAACACCACCCCCAGCACGACCCCCTACACTGCCGGAACACCACTGCACTGCCCTAAACCCTGAAACACCACCCCCAGCACGACCCCCTACACTGCCCGAACACCACTGCACTGCCCTAAACCCTGAAACACCAGCCCCAGCAAGACCCCTACACTGCCCGAACACCACTGCACTGCCATAAACCCTGAAACACCACCCCCAGCAAGACCCCCTACACTGCCCGAACACCACTGCACTAAAGCCTGAAACACCACCCCCAGCAAGACCACCTACACTGGCCGAACACCACTGCACTGCCCTAAACCCTGAAACACCACCGCCTGCACGACCCCCTACACTGCCCAAACACCACTGCACTGCCCTAAACCCTGAAACACCACCCCCTGCACGACCCCCTACACTGCCCAAACACCACTGCACTGCCCTAAACCCTGAAACACCACCCCCCAGCACGACACCCTACACTGCCCGAACACCACTGCACTGCCCTAAACCCTGAAACACCACCCCCAGCACGACCCCCTACACTGCCGGAACACCACTGCACTGCCCTAAACCCTGAAACACCACCCCCAGCACGACCCCCTACACTGCCCGAACACCACTGCACTGCCCTAAACCCTGAAACATCAACCCCAGCAAGACCCCTACACTGCCTGAACACCACTGCCCTAAACCCTGAAACACCACCCCCTACACTGCACGAACACCACTGCACTGCCCTAAACCCTGAAACACCACCTCCAGCAAAACCCCTACACTGCCTGAACACCATTGCTCTGCCCTAAATCCTGAAACACTAGCCCCAGCATGACCCCTACACTGCCCAAACACCACTGCACTGCCCTAATCCCTGAAACACCACCCCCAGCACGACCCCCTACACTGCCCGAACACCACTGCACTGCCCTCAACCCTGAAACACCAGCCCCAGCAAGACCCCCTACACTGCCCAAACACCACTGCACTGCCCTAGACTCTGAAACACCAGCCCCAGCAAGACCCCTACACTGCCCGAACACCACTGCACTGCCCTAAACCCTGAAACACCAGCCCCAGCATGACCCCCTACACTGCCCGAACACCACTGCACTGCCCTAAACCCTGAAACACCAGCCCCAGCACGACCACCTACACTGCCCAAACACCACTGCACTACCTTAAACCCTAAAACACTACCCCCAGCACGACCCCCTACACTACCCAAACACCACTGCACTAACCTAAATCCTAAAACACTACCCCCAGCACGACCCCCTACACTACCCAAACACCACTGCACTACCCTAAACCCTAAAACACTACCCCCAGCACGACCCCCTACACTACACAAGCACCACTGCACTACCCTAAACCCTAAAACACTACCCCCAGCACGACCCCTACACTGCCCGAACACCACTGCACTGCCCTAAACCCTGAAACACCAGCCCCTGCACGACCCCCTACACTGCCCGAACACCACTGCACTGCCCTAAACCCTGAAACACATACCCTAGCACGACCCCCTACACTGCCCGAACACCACTGCACTGCCCTAAACCCTGAAACACCACCCCCAGCATGACCCCCTACACTGCCCGAACACCACTGCACTGCCCTAAACCCTGAAACACCACCCCCAGCATGACCCCTACACTGCCCGAACACCACTGCACTGCCCTAAACCCTGAAACACTACCCCCAGCAAGACTTCCTACACTGCCCGAACACCACTGCACTGCCCTAAACCCTGAAGCATCACACCCAGCAAGACCCCATACACTGCCCGAACACCACTGCCCTAAACCCTGAAACACCACCCCCAGCACGGCCCCCTACACTGCCTGAACACCACTGCACTGCCCTAAACCCTGAAACACCACCCCCAGCATGACCCCCTACACTGCCCGAACACCACTGCACTGCCCTAAACCCTGAAACACCATCCCCAGCACGACCCCTACACTGCACGAACACCACTGCACTGCCCTAAACCCTGAAACGCTACCCCCAGCAAGACCCCCTACACTGCCCGAACACCACTGCACTGCCCTAAACCCTGAAACACCACCCCCAGCAAGACCCCCTACACTGCCCGAACACCACTGCCCTAAACCATGAAACACCACCCCCAGCAAGACCCCCTACACTGCCCGAACACCACTGCACTGCCCTAAACCCTGAAACACCAGCCCCAGCACGACCCCTACACTGCCCGAACACCACTGCACTGCCCTAAACCCTGAAACACCACCCCCTGCACGACCCCTACACTGCCCGAACACCACTGCACTGCCCTAAACCCTGAAACACCACCCCCAGCACGACCCCCTACACTGCCCGAACACCACTGCACTGCCCTAAACCCTGAAACACCACCCCCTGCACGATCCCCTACACTGCCCGAACACTACTGCACTGCCCTAAACCCTGAAACACCACCCCCAGCACGACCCCCTAGACTACACGAACACCACTGCACTGCCCTAAACCCCGAAACACTACCCCCAGCAAGACCCCCTACACTGCCCGAACACCACTGCCCTAAACCCTGAAACACCACCCCCAGTAAGACCCCCTACACTGCCCGTACACCACTGCACTGCCCTAAACCCTGAAACACCACCCCCAGCATGACCCCCTACACTGCCCGAACACCACTGCACTGCCCTAAACCATGAAACACCAGCCCCAGCATGACCCCCTACACTGCCCGAACACCACTGCACTGCCCTAAACCCTGAAACAGCACCCCCAGCACGACCCCCTACACTGACCGAACACCACTGCACTGCCCTAAACCCTGAAACACCACCCCCAGCACGACCCCCTACACTGCCCGAACACCACTGCACTGCCCTAAACCCTGAAACACCAGCCCCAGCACGACCCCTACACTGCACGAACACCACTGCACTGCCCTAAACCCTGAAACACCACCCCCTGCACGACCCCCTACACTGCCCGAACACCACTGCACTAAACCCTGAAACACCACCCCCAGCACGACCCCCTACACTGCCCGAACACCACTGCACTGCCCTAAACCCTGAAACACCACCCCCAGCATGACCCCCTACACTGCCCGAACACCACTGCACTGCCCTAAACCCTGAAACACCACCCCCTGCACGACCCCCTACACTGCCCGAACACTACTGCACTGCCCTAAACCCTGAAACACCATCCCCAGCACGACCCCCTACACTGCACGAACACCACTGCACTGCCCTAAACCCTGAAACGCTACCTCCAGCAAGACCCCCTACACTGCCCAAACACCACTGCACTGCCCTAAACCCTGAAACACCACCCCCAGCAAGACCCCCTACACTGCCCGAACACCACTGCCCTAAACCCTGAAACACCACCCCCAGCAAGATCCCCTACACTGCCCGAACACCACTGCACTGCCCTAAACCCTGAAACACCAGCCCCAGCACGACCCCTACACTGCCCGAACACCACTGCACTGCCCTAAACCCTGAAACACCACCCCCTGCACGACCCCCTACACTGCCCGAACACCACTGCACTAAACCCTGAAACACCACCCCCAGCACGACCCCCTACACTGCCCGAACACCACTGCACTGCCCTAAACCCTGAAACACCACCCCCTGCACGATCCCCTACACTGCCCGAACACTACTGCACTGCCCTAAACCCTGAAACACCACCCCCAGCACGACCCCCTAGACTACACGAACACCACTGCACTGCCCTAAACCCCGAAACACTACCCCCAGCAAGACCCCCTACACTGCCCGAACACCACTGCCCTAAACCCTGAAACACCACCCCCAGCAAGACCCCTACACTGCCCGTACACCACTGCACTGCCCTAAACCCTGAAACACCACCCCCAGCAAGACCCCCTACACTGCCCGAACACCACTGCACTAAAGCCTGAAACACCACCCCCAGCAAGACCACCTACACTGGCCGAACACCACTGCACTGCCCTAAACCCTGAAACACCACCCCCTGCACGACCCCCTACACTGCCCAAACACCACTGCACTGCCCTAAACCCTGAAACACCACCCCCTGCACGACCCCCTACACTGCCCAAACACCACTGCACTGCCCTAAACCCTGAAACACCACCCCCTGCACGACCCCCTACACTGCCCGAACACCACTGCACTGCCCTAAACCCTGAAACACCACCCCTCAGCACGACCCCCTACACTGCCGGAACACCACTGCACTGCCCTAAACCCTGAAACACCACCCCCAGCACGACCCCCTACACTGCCGGAACACCACTGCACTGCCCTAAACCCTGAAACACCACCCCCAGCACGACCCCCTACACTGCCGGAACACCACTGCACTGCCCTAAACCCTGAAACACCAGCCCCAGCAAGACCCCCTACACCTCCCGAACACCACTGCACTGCCCTAAACCCTGAAACACCACCCCCAGCAAGACCCCCTACACTGCCCGAACACCACTGCACTAAAGCCTGAAACACCACCCCCAGCAAGACCACCTACACTGGCCGAACACCACTGCACTGCCCTAAACCCTGAAACACCACCGCCTGCACGACCCCCTACACTGCCCAAACACCACTGCACTGCCCTAAACCCTGAAACACCACCCCTGCACGACCCCCTACACTGCCCAAACACCACTGCACTGCCCTAAACCCTGAAACACCACCCCCTGCATGACCCCCTACACTGCCCGAACACACTGCACTGCCCTAAACCCTGAAACACCACCCCTCAGCACGACACCCTACACTGCCCGAACACCACTGCACTGCCCTAAACCCTGAAACACCACCCCCAGCACGACCCCCTACACTGCCGGAACACCACTGCACTGCCCTAAACCCTGAAACACCACCCCCAGCACGACCCCCTACACTGCCCGAACACCACTGCACTGCCCTAAACCCTGAAACATCAACCCCAGCAAGACCCCCTACACTGCCTGAACACCACTGCCCTAAACCCTGAAACACCACCCCCTACACTGCACGAACACCACTGCACTGCCCTAAACCCTGAAACACCACCTCCAGCAAAACCCCCTACACTGCCTGAACACCATTGCTCTGCCTAAATCCTGAAACACTAGCCCCAGCATGACCCCCTACACTGCCCAAACACCACTGCACTGCCCTAATCCCTGAAACACCACCCCCAGCACGACCCCCTACACTGCCCGAACACCACTGCACTGCCCTAAACCCTGAAACACCAGCCCCAGCAAGACCCCCTACACTGCCCAAACACCACTGCACTGCCCTAGACTCTGAAACACCAGCCCCAGCAAGACCCCCTACACTGCCCGAACACCACTGCACTGCCCTAAACCCTGAAACACCAGCCCCAGCATGACCCCCTACACTGCCCGAACACCACTGCAATGCCCTAAACCCTGAAACACCAGCCCCAGCACGACCACCTACACTGCCCAAACACCACTGCACTACCTTAAACCCTAAAACACTACCCCCAGCATGACCCCCTACACTACCCAAACACCACTGCACTAACCTAAATCCTAAAACACTACCCCCAGCACGACCCCCTACACTACCCAAACACCACTGCACTACCCTAAACCCTAAAACACTACCCCCAGCACGACCCCCGACACTACACAAGCACCACTGCACTACCCTAAAACACTACCCCCAGCACGACCCCCTACACTGCCCGAACACCACTGCACTGCCCTAAACCCTGAAACACCAGCCCCTGCACGACCCCCTACACTGCCCGAACACCACTGCACTGCCCTAAACCCTGAAACACATACCCTAGCACGACCCCCTACACTGCCCGAACACCACTGCACTGCCCTAAACCCTGAAACACCACCCCCAGCATGACCCCCTACACTGCCCGAACACCACTGCACTGCCCTAAACCCTGAAACACCACCCCCAGCATGACCCCTACACTGCCCGAACACCACTGCACTGCCCTAAACCCTGAAACACTACCCCCAGCAAGACCTCCTACACTGCCCGAACACCACTGCACTGCCCTAAACCCTGAAGCATCACACCCAGCAAGACCCCATACACTGCCCGAACACCACTGCCCTAAACCCTGAAACACCACCCCCAGCACGGCCCCCTACACTGCCCGAACACCACTGCACTGCCCTAAACCCTGAAACACCACCCCCAGCATGACCCCCTACACTGCCCGAACACCACTGCACTGCCCTAAACCCTGAAACACCATCCCCAGCACGACCCCCTACACTGCACGAACACCACTGCACTGCCCTAAACCCTGAAACGCTACCCCCAGCAAGACCCCCTACACTGCCCGAACACCACTGCACTGCCCTAAACCCTGAAACACCACCCCCAGCAAGACCCCCTACACTGCCCGAACACCACTGCCCTAAACCCTGAAACACCACCCCCAGCAAGACCCCCTACACTGCCCGAACACCACTGCACTGCCCTAAACCCTGAAACACCAGCCCCAGCACGACCCCTACACTGCCCGAACACCACTGCACTGCCCTAAACCCTGAAACACCACCCCTGCACGACCCCCTACACTGCCCGAACACCACTGCACTGCCCTAAACCCTGAAACACCACCCCCAGCACGACCCCCTACACTGCCCGAACACCACTGCACTGCCCTAAACCCTGAAACACCGCCCCCTGCACGATCCCCTACACTGCCCGAACACTACTGCACTGCCCTAAACCCTGAAACACCACCCCCAGCATGACCCCCTAGACTACACGAACACCACTGCACTGCCCTAAACCCCGAAACACTACCCCCAGCAAGACCCCCTACACTGCCCGAACACCACTGCCCTAAACCCTGAAACACCACCCCCAGCAAAACCCCCTACACTGCCCGTACACCACTGCACTGCCCTAAACCCTGAAACACCACCCCCAGCATGACCCCCTACACTGCCCGAACACCACTGCACTGCACCATGAAACACCACCCCCAGCATGACCCCCTACACTGCCCGAACACCACTGCACTGCCCTAAACCATGAAACACCAGCCCCAGCATGACCCCCTACACTGCCCGAACACCACTGCACTGCCCTAAACCCTGAAACACCACCCCCAGCACGACCCCCTACACTGACCGAACACCACTGCACTGCCCTAAACCCTGAAACACCACCCCCAGCACGACCCCCTACACTGCCCGAACACCACTGCACTGCCCTAAATCCTGAAACACCAGCCCCAGCACGACCGCCTACACTGCCCGAAAACCACTGCACTGCCCTAAAGCATGAAACACCAGCACGACCCCCTACACTGCCCGAACACCACTGCACTACCCTAAACCCTCAAACACCAGCCCCAGCACGACCCCCTACACTGCCTGAACACCACTGCACTGCCCTAAACCCTGAAACACCAGCCCCAGCAAGACCCCCTACACTGCCCGATCACCACTCCACTGCCCTAAACCCTGAAACACCACCCCCAGCAAGACCCCCTACACTGCCCGAACACCACTGCACTAAAGCCTGAAACACCACCCCCAGCAAGACCACCTACACTGGCCGAACACCACTGCACTGCCCTAAACCCTGAAACACCACCCACTGCACGACCCCCTACACTGCCCAAACACCACTGCACTGCCCTAAACCCTGAAACACCACCCCCTGCACGACCCCCTACACTGCCCAAACACCACTGCACTGCCCTAAACCCTGAAACACCACCCCCTGCACGACCCCCTACACTGCCCGAACACCACTGCACTGCCCTAAACCCTGAAACACCACCCCTCAGCACGACACCCTACACTGCCCGAACACCACTGCACTGCCCTAAACCCTGAAACACCACCCCCAGCATGACCCCCTACACTGCCGGAACACCACTGCACTGCCCTAAACCCTGAAACACCACCCCCAGCACGACCCCCTACACTGCCCGAACACCACTGCACTGCCCTAAACCCTGAAACATCAACCCCAGCAAGACCCCCTACACTGCCTGAACACCACTGCCCTAAACCCTGAAACACCACCCCCTACACTGCACGAACACCACTGCACTGCCCTAAACCCTGAAACACCACCTCCAGCAAAACCCCCTACACTGCCTGAACACCATTGCTCTGCCCTAAATCCTGAAACACTAGCCCCAGCATGACCCCCTACACTGCCCAAACACCACTGCACTGCCCTAATCCCTGAAACACCACCCCCAGCACGACCCCCTACACTGCCCGAACACCACTGCACTGCCCTAAACCCTGAAACACCAGCCCCAGCAAGACCCCTACACTGCCTAAACACCACTGCACTGCCCTAGACTCTGAAACACCAGCCCCAGCAAGACCCCTACACTGCCCGAACACCACTGCACTGCCCTAAACCCTGAAACACCAGCCCCAGCATGACCCCTACACTGCCCGAACACCACTGCACTGCCCTAAACCCTGAAACACCAGCCCCAGCACGACCACCTACACTGCCCGAACACCACTGCACTGCCCTAAACCCTGAAACACCAGCCCCAGCACAACCCCCTACACTGCCCGAACACCACTGCACTGCCCTAAACCCTGAAACACCAGCCCCAGCATGACCCCCTACACTGCCCGAACACCACTGTACTGCCCTAAACCCTGAAACACCAGCCCCAGCACGACCCCCTACACTGCCCGAACACCACTGCACTGCCCTAAACCCTGAAACACCACCCCCTGCAGCACCCCCTACACTGCCCGAACACCACTGTACTGCCCTAAACCCTGAAACACCAGCCCCAGCACGACCCCTACACTGCCCGAACACCACTGCACTGCCCTAAACCCTGAAACACCACCCCCTGCAGCACCCCCTACACTGCCCGAACACCACTGCACTGCCCTTAACCCTGAAACACCACCCCCTGCACCGCCCCCTACACTGCCCGAACACCACTGCACTGCCCTAAACCCTGAAACACCACCCCCAGCACGACCCCTTTACTGCTCAAACACCACTGCCCCAAACCCTGAAACACCACCCCCAGCACGACCCCTACACTGCCCAAACACCACTGCCCTAAACCCTGAAACACCACCCCCTGCACGACCCCCTACACTGCCCGAACACCACTGCACTGCCCTAAACCCTGAAACACCACCCCCTACACTGCCGGAACACCACTGCACTGCCCTAAACCCTGAAACACCACCCCCAGCATGACCCCCTACACTGCCCGAACACCACTGCACTGCCCTAAACCCTAAAACACCACCCCCAGCATTACCCCCTACACTGCCCAAACACCACTGCACTGCCCTAAACCCTAGAACACTACCCCCAGCACGACCCCCTACACTACCCGAACACCACTGCACTACCCTAAACCCTAAAATACTACCCCCAGCACAACCCCCTACACTACCCGAACACGACTGCACTGCCCTAAACCCTCAAACACTCCCCCAGTACGACCCCCTACACTACCCGAACACCACTGCACTGCCCTAAACCCTAAAACACTCCCCCAGCACGACCCCTACACTACCCGAACACCACTGCACTGCCCTAAACCCTAAAACACTACCCCCCGCATGACCCCCTACACTACCCAAACACCAATGCACTACCCTAATCCCTAAAACACTACCCCCGCATGACCCCTACACTACCCTAAACCCTAAAACACTACCCCCGCACGACTCCCTACACTACCCAAAGACCACTGCACTACCCTAAACCCTAAAACACGACCTCCTACACTACACAAACACCACTGCACTACCCTAAACCCTAAAACACTACCCCTACACTACACAAACACCACTGCACTACCCTAAACCCTTAAACACTACCCCCAGCAGTACCCCTACACTACCCAAACACCACTGCACTAACCTAAACCCTAAAACACTACCCCCAGCAGTACCCCCTACACTACCCAAACACCACTGCACTACCCTAAATCACTACCCCCAGCATGACCCCCTACACTACCCAAACACCACTGCACTACCCTAAACCCTAAAACACTACCCCCAGCACGACCCCCTACACTACCCAAACACCACTGCACTACCCTAAACCCTAAAACACTCCCCCAGCACGACTCCCTACACTACCCAAACACCACTGCACTACCCTAAACCCTAAATCTACCCCAGCATGACCCCCTACACTACACAAACACCACTGCACTACCCTAAACCCTAAAACACTACCCCCAGCACGACCCTCTTCACTACCTAAACACAACTGCACAATTTGTTACAGGCGTTGCAACGCAGGCCTGTGGTGCTTACTGGAAGTACCTAGTTGGCTAGTTGGGCCCCAGGGACCCTCAGGATTCAAGGTGACCTAATCCCCCAACTTAAAACGCACCACGGGGCGCGTTTGCACAGTGGTGAAGGGAGGGGCGGGGCCTAAGGTGACATGTGCGCAAACACGCCCTGTGGTGCGTTTTAAGTTGGGGAATTAATTCCCTTTGAATCCTGAGGGACCCTGGGGGCCAACTAGCCCACCAGGTACCTTCAGTAAGCACAACAGAGTTGCGTTGCAGAGAGGTGAAAAAGGTGCGTGGCCTCGGAACGCCTCTCTGCAACTCAGCTCTGTGGTCCTAACTGTAGGTACCTGGGGGGCTAGTTGGGCCCCAGGGACCCTCAGAATTCAAGGGACTTAATCCCGCAACTTAAAACGCGCCACGGGGTGCGTTTGCACACATGTCACCTCAGGCCCCCTCCCTTCACCACTGTGCAAACGCGCCCTGTAGCGCGTTTTAAGAGGTAGTTTTAATCCCCTGCCCTATTATGTACTAGGGACTTGCAGAGGAGGTCATGCTAATCACAGGGGTACCCCAACGCATAGTGTTCCCTAGTGTATGTAGGTGTTTTCACTGTATTCTAAGTGTCTTTTAGCATAGCACTGGCTCTGGTTAGTCAGAGTCAGTTACCACCAGTACCCGTCTGAAAAAGTTGTGGGCACAGGATGATTTTGCAACAAGGCGTCTTTCTGCTCCTCTGTTGGTTCTTTCTGCACATCTTTTGCTTCTTTCTGTGCGTTTTTTCTTCTTTCTTCACATGTCCTACCTCTGTAGGCATAGTTAGAAACTAGCATTTAAAAAAACCTTTGAAATTCACTGAAAAAACCATAGGTTTCAGATACGTTATAGTTAGAAATTAGCATTTAAAAAACCTTTGAAATTCACTGAAAAAACCATAGGTTTTAGGGACAGTTATAGTTAGTTGGACATTTCACTCGTACAAAACCATAGAAATTCCCCCGTTATAGTTAGTTCAGCTAACTATAACTCGCGCCCACAATGCACTGCTGATGACGTCACATATTACATCACTCATGACATGGTCAGTGACATCACTGATGACATCACTGATGACATCTCAAATGACATCACTGATGACATCATCCATGTGATAATTTCATGCATCTTCTCACACCCTAATATAACTTTTGATACACCCACTCTAAATTACAGACTGCCATTCTCAAAACCATAGACACTCCAACACCAAAAACTACATACCCACTCACTGATTCTTAGGTCTACACACACATCCACTCACTCACCCGTACAGTCACTCATACTTAGTCACTCAGTACAGGACTATCATATGCACTCATACACCTATATAAACACTCACACACCGCCACTCATCCATAGAGGTACTCACACACCTAGTCAGTCATGCAAAAAACTTAATCACACACCCATTTACTCACCTATACAGTTATACACACACCA
Source organism: Calotriton arnoldi (assembly GCA_963921515.1). NCBI lineage: Eukaryota > Metazoa > Chordata > Amphibia > Caudata > Salamandridae > Calotriton > Calotriton arnoldi. The sequence continues at coordinate 1,978,596 of CAWUFW010002886.1, forward strand.
GCTCACTTACTCATACAAATACTAGCACATTCTTACACTCTTATACAATCACTGATACAAGTACACACTCATCCATACAGCCACTCTCACAATCACACACTCTCACTTATAGCCATTTATATACTCCAACACACATATATACTGCCTTTCACATATGTAGTTACTCACACATGTACCACTGAGATATACATTCAATCACTAACACACCCATACACACACTCACCCACCCATACAGTCCATCACAGATGCACTCTTGAAACCATGCACCCAGTGAATCACCAACTCACACATCTATGCACAGAGTCACACACACCCCACCCACACAAACACTCAGGCATCCATACAGATACTCAGACAATCAATCAATAACCCATGTAGACACTCATGTAGCTATTCAGAAAGCCATGCAGCCGCTTACAAACCAACAGACAGACGGATACAGACATTCACACAGTTTAGTCACTAACCCATGCATTCAGTAAGATACATTTAATCACTCACTTGTAGAGTCAGTCACTCACGTACTAAATCATCCATTCAGACACTTATACACCCACTCATTCTTCAATACGCCTTTCCCTATATATATTAAACATATTTAAACTTTACAGAAACACACTGTCACTGTATGATGTCATCAGTGATATCATCAGTGATGTCACTGACCATGTCATGAGTGATGTAATATGTGACGTCATCAGCAGTGCATTGCGGGGCGCGAGTTATAGTTAGCTGAACTAACTATAACGGGGGAATTTCTATGGTTTTGTACGAGTGAAATGTCCAACTAACTATAACTGTCCCTAAAACCTATGGTTTTTTCAGTGAATATATATATATATATATATATATATATATATATATATATATATATATATATATATATAGCCTCAGATATCAGATATCAGATATCAGAGGGGGCAACAGAGAAAAGAAATTGAGAAAGTTAGAGTCTCGCTACATTATTGAGTTAGATTTAAAGACCCCGGGGGGCCTCAATATGGAAGAAGATTTCCCCACTCACTTGTAAATATCTAATTGTCTGAGATTAGCCTCCCGCACCGCAAGGAATCGATAGATTTAAAATTTTCATTTTAATAACATTTACTGCACTTTGCACTAGACTGACTCAGAAGCTGTATATTATTAGGAAGAGTACTGAATGCCCACTGGGGCTAAATTATAAAGAGGCACATGCGTAAATGAGTTTACAATGCGTCCAAATGAACAATGCATTAACCAGGTTTGCATCCCGACTAGGAACTTTAATGAATTATATTGTTCCAAATTTGTGTTGGGAAGGTATAAGAAATATAGATTATAAAATATGGGAAGTCGTGATTATAATCATAATACTGTTTATATTTCATATATATTTTAACAATTCTCCCGAAATATATATATATTTTTTCACTGAAAAGATTCTTTTACTGAAAAGAATGTTTAGTGTAAAATAATTTGTACAGGATGTATTTCTTATTGGAAAATGCATTCATGATGAATTAATTATTATAGCATTGTATAAATTGATTACTCGATTTATAAAGATGAATCACTACGATTAGCTAATGGATTTGAATAAGGCTATGTGAACTATGAGTCTGTCTTCAGTATTCTCTACACGGTAGTTTTCACGTGACACGCACTGAAACAATGTTTAAAAGTTGGCTGGTAATTGGTGAGCAAGCCTGCTGCGCAGGCGAAAAGCGTACAATGGTGGCCGACAATTAAAGACCTTAAAGAAACATCCACACGCAGTGTCGTCATCCTTTTAAAGGGAGATTTGGTGATATATATATATATATTTTTTTTTAAGCAAGATACGCCGCACTCAGGATTCACAGTTCATATATTTATTCTAAACCATTAAACCCCATCTGTAAGTCACACTGACGCGTTTCAGCCACAACTGCCTTGCTCACGGTTGGAGGACATTACCCACAATGCACATTTTATACGAATCCCAGCTTGGCCCATAATGAGGCCTTCTGGGAATCGTAGTTCCAATATTGCTATGATCATCCTCATAGAAAACAGACATTATTTTTTGCATTATATCGCGTGGTTTCCTTGCACAAATTACATTTTAAATATAATTTTCATGAGTCATTTCACATCTATTCTAATTGCATTATCCGTTGTTCAGTGACAAAAGTAACAAAAATTGCCAAATAAAACGCCATTCCCAAAATTACTTCAAAGTATCAATAATACTTGCATATATATATATATATATATATATGTTCAAACAAAACGCCCTCATTTTGAAAACGCACTCCACAGCAGATTAGTTAAGATCTGCCAGCTTTTTATTTGTGGATGTTTCATCTGGCCTGACGCGTTTCGGAGCATGGCTCCTTGTTCATGGCTGAATGGGGGCCACGAGATCCTGACAATCCGGAACTTAATTGTGGAACAGCAGAGTTGCGTAATTACTGCTTTTTACTAGTTGGAGGCCCACTAAGGGTAATGTACTATTGCTTATTGCACGATGTTGCGCAGACTCTACTATAGAATTGCTTACTGAAATGCACTATTTTTCCCAGCAGGCAACACAATTTTACTCACCTGGAACCTACTTAAGGAGAACTTTATGCAGGGAAATATGCCTTTCGGTGCACTGCGAACATCGTGGCAGCTTGTGAACAAGGAGCCATGCTCTGAAACGCGTCAGGCCAGATGAAACATCCACGAATAAAAAGCTGGCTGATCTTAATTAATCTGCTGTGGAGTGCGTTTTCAAAATGAGGGCGTGTTTTGGTTGAACATATATATATATGTATATATATATATATATATATATATATACATATACATATACATATATCATGTGATCAAGGTCGTGGTAACACGGCCAAAACGCGTCATGCCAATTTGCACAGAATAAATTTGCACTGAAATTGCAACCAGCAGCACGTTGCGGTCTGTACCTGTGTTTCTTCACCAATTTGGAAGTTGGGATTGTGTTTATTCATATATATATATATATATATATATATATATATATATATATAAAAAATATTTATCGATCTGGAAGGGATCCACTGATGGTCACCCGTAATCGCACATTGTGTTGAAGCGGCTGGACTCTTCCCATCCAGAGGATAGAGAGTACCCTGAGCGCCACACCAGGGCCCAAGTTGAGGCACTACACCTGATGATTACAGGTGACCGCCAGTGGATCCCTTTCTTGGATTCACAGGGGACCGCCGGACGGTTTTATATTGAATTATATTATACATTTTTTTAGTACAACTTCGAAGCAGAAGTACTATCACTACAGGTCCAGACGAATGCCACAACACCTAATCTGAGGGTTATTGACTGAAACATGTTGACCTACCCTGGTGACACATCCCAGCAGGTTTAATCCTTGCTGCAGTGTCTTGTTTAATCCTGACCCAGGGACGCACAAATAAAGGTATTCGCGTACCCTGGAGCCAGTTTTAACCATCACACTTTTTCTTTGTATGCCTTGCTTACCTCTCTACCCCAAGCTCATTAAAGGGTATTTATTATACCTCTGAAAACATCCGTTGTGCTCCTCTCTCTCAGTGAGGGGGTTGTGCCCTGCACCATGACTAGGTATCACGATACAAATAGGTTACCGATGATGAAGCAAGCCACCTAAGGTGGATGAGGGAAATCGTTCTTTAAAAGGAATACTCCATATAAGCTAGGTTATCTTGTTTTCATTTTTCTTCTTTTTAGACCCAGGTGCTCTATTGTGTTATATAGTGTTAAAATTGGGGAGTTAACTCCTGCTGGTCTCTAAATCTCCCCTGGTCCTCCTTTTGTGTTTTGGAGAGAACAGAGGCACCAGGAAATCTTAAAGGGAGGTAAGGAGGGTACACAAAAAGAACCTGCAGACCACTGCATGTGAAACATGAGCTGAAAACCAGGATCAACAGCAGCCAACCCAGTACGGGAGTTTCCTACAGCCCCACGAGAAGGGATAGAGGTATCACGCAGAGCAGCAAGTGGGGACACAATTGTAGGCTAGAGAAGTCACCACAGATTGGGGGAACAGTATACAAAAGTTACTGCAGCAGAGCCCAATGCCACTGCTAACAAGACAGGGAGCAAACAGACACAGGTGGAACAGCATTGCCTGGAAAGTGCACGGGAAAGACAGACCCAAGTGCTTTTCAGAACAATACTGAACACATCAATGAACAGCCTGTTGTGCCTAGAAGTATGAAAGGCTGAAGTAGATTGTTTATGATTCTGACTTGCATGCTTTGCGCTATATGCACTTTGAGCAGGTGCACAAATAAATTCTGCCATGTGAGTGAGGCTCATCCTTGCCAGAATTATGTGAATGCTTGAGGATCTTTACTCCTATCAGGAGAAGATACCTAGTAAACAACATATCACCCAACAATACCAGCACATAAAATGAGACCAGCCTTGCAAAGCACAGACTAGCACAGAATGAGAAACAGGGAGGCATTATACTCCAATACTTCCCTGCCTTCTGGCTAGGTCTGCACTATATAAATACCACATATATGCATACATATATAGAGGATGTGGTCTCACGGCTAGACTGCCGACCTTGGAGCAGGGAAACTAAGGTTCGAGCCTCGGGGTCGTCTCCACATCCTGTGATTCTGGGCAAATCCCTTAATCTCCCTGTGCCTACCAAAAAAATTTATGTGTCCTTGTGTAACGTAACTGGTGCTCGTGTAAAGCGCTCCAATACCTTCGGGTCGAGTTTGCGCTATATAAATCTGCAAAAAATAAAAATAAATACCTAATCAGACATGAAATACAGAAAGCAACATTCATGAGCCCATTTAACCGAAAAGCATTGGCCCTATGATATTACATCCAAGTTTACTTCCCCTGGTGGAGTAACAAATGGAAAGAGACATCTGGCTTTCAGTCCCAGTGAGCAAGCAAGGCGTTGGAACTTGGAATGACAGCAGCACATCCTCTGTAAGTCATCTCCACACATCAACAGTGGATCTAAAAGTTGCCTGCCAAAACACGCATCCTCAAGCAACCTAATGGGCCTGGTGGGAAATAAAACTGCAAAAACTCCTGCCCCCACAACCAGATCAAGATCACAGCACCCACTCACAATACCAGGCCAGAAGAACCAGCAAAAACAGAAAACTCTAATAGCAGTGTGGTGAGGCCACAAAAAACACAAAAACTAAGTGGAACAGCATTCATCAAATGCACATGTAAGGCAGCCCGTGCACACCGGGGGACAAACACACCTCCTGATCATGCGGCCAAAATCCCAAAGGAGGGATGAATGCCAGTATCTACAGGCCTGAATGAGAGCTAGAAGAAACTGAAACTGACCTAGCACGGAAAGGCCTCCCACAGCGAAAGTAGGCATAAAGGGAAACCAATGGAGGAAACAATCTACCACGTCAAAGGGCAGGGGTTTTGCAACAAGGAGCCTGCCTTAGAGACAGACAGTATAAAAACAAGAGAATGACCTTATAACACCCATTGGGGAAATGGAAGGAGTTTAAAATGTAGTTTACATTAATATTAGATAGCCATACAGGTGACTGTTTCCAAGTGTGGGCCACCCCATAGATTAGGACTAAGACGAAGAAGTAGGATCAGGTAGTAATATATGATTAAAACATTCTATTTGTGCGGTAATTCCCATAATTCATATAGGATGCACTGCTTCGGTTCTGCATTACAGCACACATGTAACCGGATGCGCAAGGCACACATCGGGACAGTATACCCTATTACAGTGACTGCACTTTTCCCAGCACAGGTGCAATGTTGCGCCTGCACTGGGAATGGTGCATTAGTGAAAGGCTAACCAGCTATTTGATGTTGGAGACAACCTGGTCTGCCAGCAGTGATCTCCCTGCTGGCGGGTGCATCGAGTGACTGCACCCACTTGTAGGGAGATACATATGGGGTGCTTGGTAACCCTTTTCTTCCTTTTAAGGACCGCCCTTGAAGTGGGGGGCTGACTGACTGCATGCTAATTTCATGTAATGCACTCAGTGCATCTCCCGGCATTCTCTTTGCCTTTGCGCCCGCATATGTAAGATGGCGCAGGTGCAAAAGCAACAGATTCCCTCACTTGCATGGGGCTATGCCCCCATACAAATGAGTGCAAAAAGAACAATTGATGGACAGAATGCTGAACAATGCCAAACATTCACCCTAGTACAGAAATCTGGGCCTAAATCCATAGTTTGTTTTCTCCCCATGCCATTCCAGTTTAAACCCAGCCATATGCAAATCAGTCTTGACCCTGCTCCCCATGGGAACAATCCAGCCCAAACTTCCAGGGCAGGCCTCTCTGAACCCGAAACAAGCATCATGTGACCGGTTTTGGGGTAACACCTTTCATCAGCCAGGCTAGCTTGACTCCAGTGGCATGGAGAGCACGGGACCCACATCTGGGCATACCCGTCCCACTCAGGGTGACAAATGCAAAATGAACAGTTGATGGACAGACTACTGAACAATGTCAAACATTCACCCCAGTACAGAGATCTGGGCCCAAATCTCTCGGTTTTTTTCTCCCCATGCCATTCCAGTTTAAACCCAGCCATATGCAAATCAGTCTTGACCCTGCTTCCCATGGGAACAGTCCAGAGCCAGGCCAGGTCCTCCCTGGACCTGAAACAAGCATCCTGGGACCCGTGTCGGGGTAACACCCTTCATGAGACAGGCTTGCTGAACAATGTCAAACATTCACCCAAGTACTGAGATCTGCGTCTAAATCCATTGTTTTTTGTACCCCATGCCATTCTAGTTTAAACCCAGCCATATCCTAATCAGTCTTGACCCTCCTCCCCATGGGAACAGTCCAGCCCGAAATGCCAGGTCCTCCCTGGACCGGAAACAAGCAGCCTGGGACCAGTTTCTAGGTAATATATATCTATCTTTCCTTACCTTCGTCTTTCTGCTGTGTGTGTTTTACCATCTCTTGCTCTCTGTAAATGTCTGATGCAGAAAAATAAGTGATAGTCCTAAAAAATGAGTGTCAGAGGTAACCACTGGCTCAAATTAAGTACTGTGTATTAGTTCTCTATTTCCATTTAAAATTGTCTCTTTATGTAATGGCTACCCAGGACCGCAAGTTCTTCACTTAGCACCAGTTTCGTGTCCTCAGACTTTTTGTAACTCTTTTAGTTCTTTTGGGTAGTTTCTTGAAGTAGCAAAGACGGAGGATTATCTGCATGCAAGGGCCCATCACACAAAGAGTATTGCATCAGCATTATTCAGATTTGCAAGCAGAATTAATAAGATTGGTTGAATTTGACTAAGTTGGATGCATTGAAGCCCGGGACGGGGAAGGTGCAGCCGGACCCGATGGGGGCCCGGGGCAAACTCCGCCCGGAGGCAGGAAGCCGCCTCCCCACCCCCCGTCGCGGAAGCCCGCAAAAAAGGGTGCAACCAGGAATGGTCGACCCAAGGTAGCCTACGGCCTCCCCAATCAGGTGGCGAGTTGGCGAGCGGCTGGGGGGATTAAATAAGGGCGCAATGCCCTGATTGAACACACAACCCCCCCTCTGCCAGGAGAAGATATCGTACCTGTGGCTGCGGAAGATCAGGAGCAAGATGCCAGGAGGAGCCCTGCAGGACGAGGAGCAGCGGAACCCGAGGCCGTTTTCCAGGGCCTTGCCAGCGGAGTTGCGGCGTCCGGAGGAATCGGCGGGAGCCAGCTGCAACCGGTTATCTCAGCAGCAGATGCGGCAAGGGCAAACCGGCATCGTGGACTGTGGAGCTGAGCGGCACGAAGCGGTGGGGGGGCCGAGCAGGCCATCGGCGACGAAGGCGACGCCTGAGCGGCTCAAAGCTGTGGGGGCTGAGCAGGCTATCGACGATAAAGGCGGAGCAGGAGCTTGGATCGGGCTCCATCCGGCGAGGGACACGGGAGGAGTGGCCCGGGGGCAGCGAGTGAGCAGCGAGGAAGCCCCGGCCAGGATCGAAGGCCGAGAACCCGGAAGGAGCAGCTGGGCTGAGCCTCACACTCAGGCATGCATTAAAAAGTCTTAAAGGGGTGCGAACCGGTTTTTTTTTTCCGTCCGGCGGCACCAGGAGAAGCTGGTAAGCGGCAGGGGCTGTGAACTGTTTTGGCAAAGTGTGGTGCACACCACGAGGTAGGGAATACTGGCTGAAAAGGCTGCAAGCATTGGTGGCTGCAGGATTTGGGGAGCCTTTTGTCTGCTTGAGGGAAATAGATGTGGGGCAAAGAGAAAACACACCAGCTTTTGAAGACTAAAAGGCAAAAGAATAAAGCAACGGCATGGCAGGAAGGCGTGGGGCAGCTGGCAGGGAGACACGGATGCCAGCACGCTTCAGGGAAACACAGGGTGGCATGGAGGCTCCTCAGAAAGAGCAGAAGAGGCCACAAGCGGATGCGGGCCTGAGATGGATGCGGACCTGCAGGCTATGCTGGAGAAAGCCAGGACTTTGGTAGCCTTGAAGGGGAAATCTTGGATGGACCAGCAAATCGGGGAGGGGCCCAACAGGAAGGGGAAGGAGCTGAGATGGTCGAACCCTCCTACACCACCCCCCAAGCGACCAGGAGGCGGGGGGCATGCAGCCAAAACGGCGGCCCCCAGGAAAACGACCAAGGCAGGAAGAAGGGATGCTGCTGTTGCGAAGGCGAAGGGCACCGGGGGCAGGAGCAGAGCCCGGGCCAGAAATAGAGCGGCATCACCCCCTGAGTTGCTGTCCAGCTCGGACACTGAGGAGAGCAGCAGTGAGGAGGGGTCTGTAGCCAGCACAGCGGTCCCTCAAGAACCACGCAAAGGGCGGAGCATCACTTTGGACAATGACTTTGGTAAGCACCATGCAAAGAGCGCAAGAGGAAGGCGCAAGGGGGGTCAGCGCGCTGGTTCAGCGGATGGAACCACAGACACAGAGGCCCGGCCAAAGGGGCACCCCGCAAAATCTACTGTCTGGGAGCACATAACGACAAGAAATGTACAAAGACAATGAAAGTATGCGATAACATGAATGTGTATGAAGGACCAAGAAAATTGCGAAATGTACAACCATGTTATGTTTGAATAAACTACGACCTTTTAAGGCACCAAATCACGTTGTCAGTGGTGTAATTTAAAGGTAAAGGGACGCAGTTAAGTGGGCACGGGGGGGAGAAGACTCGCCCCTGGGAGGGGTTTGCCATACCATAAGCATTTTTTGTAAACCACATGTTCACCCATGTCTTTGCATTGAAATAACAGGTGCTTAATGTTACCCAACTCAATGGTGCTCATTTTAATCAATCGAACCTGTAACCACGAGGACAATCATAGACCCCCGGGTGTGGGTGCAGTTGTCCACTGAGCCACTACTCTATCTAGTTGATACAAGGTACATTTGTATTGTTATATGTGAATTTCTATGCAGTAAAAGTGGTCGGTGTCACTATAATTGGTAGCGCAAGATGTTAGCTCCATATGGCTCATTACAATTTATTGCTCACGATTGTACAGATGTTAATTAAAACACCAGCGAACACGTGTTTACCTAATAAGATCAATACCGCTAACAAGTTCACGTACTGTGATAAAAAACTATTTAAAAGATGCAGCCTACAATCAAAGTCTCTGTCTCATAATCTAGGTAAAAAAATAAGTCGTCGGCGAACAGCATAACTTTGTCAACAAAATCTCGCTGAATTTGAAGGAGTCTCGAGATTTTGCTCCGCGTCCTTCATTTCCAAGCACTGACTCCAAATCTCCCTGAATTTCAAACAATTAGCCCCAGGCGAACTCAAATGAAGAAAAACATTTCAACATCCACAATAGCTAAACACATGAAAAGCGAAATAAAGTGTGAGGTATTGGATTTGCAACCTGAGCAGGTGCATTATGGGATGAATGCATAATATAATTAGGCAGCTGCACTTCTCTACGTAACACACAGCCCCTGATATAATATAGCACAGCTTTAATGGAAAGCGCCTGGCACGCACCATGCAGTCACTTGCAGCATCTGCGCTGACCGCATCGTGCTCCCGCAGGAATCTACGAGAGGAGAGTATGCAAAAGTTGTACTTGCCGAACAGGAAGCACTCGGGCCGAGCAGCTCAGTCCAGGACTCTGCCACGACTATCCGTAACATTAACACCGGAATCCAGAGGCGGAGAGCAATTTTTATGCGTTGCCTCGGACTTCTCATGGGCACCCGATGCAGGCAGGGAGTAGAGAGAATGAGAAGATAAAACGAGAACAGACAGTAAAAGAAAGCGGCGCGTGTCATTTGAACTACTATTGCCCAAATTCCGCCCGCCTCCATCGAAAGGACGAGGGCTCACCGGAGCAGCTTCCCATTAGAGATCCTGGGGCCGGGCCAAGGAGGGGCTCTTTATTTTTAGAACATTCCATTTTACAGAGGACGAACACAAATGGATAGAGATCCCACGCGTGTGCCTCATATCCAGGGCACAATGCCTCAGAGAGACGGCCAGCCTGATTGATGTCACTTGGCCCTTTTTTGGCGGGAAGTCAGGGCTCTGAAAAATCAGTGAGGGATTTTTTCCCCGGCCTTATTTGTCTTTGATGCATTCGAACTATCCCTCTGTGAGAAGTCAGTGGTTTTGTTTAGCAGTCAATCGTCCTTTAGCATTCTGGGTGAGCTCTCCCAGCCCTGCCCAACTTCTAACTTGCCTAACGGCTTCCTAAGTTTAAGAGAACGTTACTCACACCTGAACAGCTCTCTTGAGGGATGGGAGACACAGAGGGTTAGTGCGCTTGCGCACCCTGATTGTGGCCTTACAGTGCAATCACTGTACTGCTAAATAGAGAAGCATATGTTCTCACTTATCTTTAGAATGCCAGCAAAGCAGGCGTCTTCCTTGAAAAATCATGGCCAGCACAACTTTTATTTAACAAACATTGGCAAAGGAAATAGGTGTGGCACTGGTTCCCAGCCTTTTGGCCTTGTGAATGTTTGTTTTGTCATGGTCTTTGCAAAACGTTATTGCTGGGGAAGCTCGACTAAAGCAAAAATATTTTTGGTCTCAAAAAGCCCACATTTTCATAATACCCCTTGGCTCTTAAGAGAAATTACTACTGTGTGTGTGGATGCACACCTTGTGAAAGAGCAGATTGACAGGTGTCACAGTGAAGTGAGCTTCTATTCGGTGAATAAAAAAGAAACACACATTGGAAAAGGCAACAGGTCTGGTCTTATTTTGTAAGTGAATATTTTTCTTTTGGGTTAGCATCTTTGCGTGCGTGGTAGTATGAATGAGTGGATGAATGTGAGAAAAGGTAAGTCCCTGGGTGGATGTGTAAGTGCATGGACTGGTTAAAATGAGTGACTCAATGAATAGATTATTCATGAGTGAGTGAGTTCACGGATCAGTGGTTGACTGGGTGAGTGAATGGAAGAATGGGTGAATATGAGTGGAGGGCACATTAAGGCTACACAGATAGAGTTAGATGTGCTATAGGAGCAGAGTCATAGGTGACATTTCGGCAACATTCCTGCTGTAGGAACAGAGTAGGGCTTGCTGTAGGAACATGTTGGGGCTAAAGTGACGACAGCGGGGGCTCCTGTATAGGGGGGGAAGAGTGCTGCCCCACTACTTTGAGCCTTCACCCGCCTTGAAAATAAAGCAGTTTGGATTTGTATTCTATTTTCTGTTAGTTGTTTGCATTTGTTTTTGGCGAGGCTTCGTGCTGTACCTGGGCTGGGCCGCATTTACTTTTATTGATGGCATATGTCAATGGGAAGGGAGGGGGCATGGAAGTTGCCATGGAGAGCTTCTGTGCTGTGTAATTAAAGTGTGCATGACAGACTGACTAGTCTCTGGACTTGGCCAGCCTGACATGCGCACTTCAGGCTTCTTGGTCCAAAGGTGCTGGGCCAGCTAATGCATCACTCTATGTCTTCACTGGGGCACTGTGTTGCCTTGTCCATCCAATCCCGACGCAGCTCTTATGCTATTTACTATAATAAGTATCATAACAGCTACATCGGCATTGGCTCTTTGGAAAAAAGCAACCTCCAGACTCTGGCACAGTAGAGTCGGATAGTGCAGGGGTAGGAACAGCATAACACATGGCCAATTATGGTGCAGTTTTATTTACAGCACACAATCATTGGCCATGTTTTTTATTTATCGTCTGCCGGGGCTCCCTTCTTTCCGGTAGTGAGCACGACCATATTACAAACTTAAGAAGTCTGAGCCGACAGCTGAGCTGCGTGCCGTTCATCCCTGACATGGGGCATGTGAGTGCTGTCTCCAAGCTTCAATTTTCTCTAGAGAAATATTGTGCTCTTTCAATTTTGGGGCAAAATAGAGTGGTGATGATTTTTTTTTTAAATTTAAAAACGGTTCACAGGATACTTTGAGAACTAGCTGCATAATAATGATGTTTCTAATAAATATGGTCACTTTGAAACCCCAGTGATGTTAACTTCCACCTCGGCCTCAAGACTAATACTAATAATCCTGTGTAACTGCTGCAGGGTCCCCCGGGTGTACCATTTGCCCCGATCAGTAGCTGCAGGTGCAGTGTAGGTGGCTGGCCTGAGCAGCCTCTAAGCTGGTAGTGCGGGATTTCTCCCCCTTTCCAGTGATTGTGGGAGGTGGCAACACTGCAGACAAGTAAGGCGCCTGTGGCCCTAGCACTTCAATTGTAAGCTTGGTAAAATAAAAAACAGCGTGTGAAACGGGCCGCTTGAGGAATGCCTTTGGAATCCACATGTTCATATGTACAACATCGATAACGTTTAAAGCCAGTCGCGGCTCGTGCAGGTAAGAGTGGTGGGGTGGTGGGGCTGGGCGGGGGGTGATTTTGACAGACGACGGCGAGAGAAAATGTATTATTTATTTAATTTCCCCTCGTGGTCGTCTGTCGAATCCCCCCAACCCCGCCCCAACGCTCTTACTTGCACAGGCCGCGGCTGTTTAAAGCTGTCTTAGATTCAATATTTTTTTCTTCACGAGCACACTTACTCCACCATTGTGCACAGTTTGCAAACGCGTGTTTACAGCTAGCATTGGTGCGACCATTTCTTTTATGTATAACACTGGCTCAAAACCATCGGAAGATCACTTGTGTGGCCCACAGTGTGTGACGCATTGCACACACCAGGCCCATCCCAGTCGGGGTCTTTAAGGCCCTGCAGCTTTTCACATCCAAACAGACCATGTCTTGTCGAAGGGTTAGTTTACCCAGTGGCGTGCAAGGCAACAAACAAGAACTAAACAGTGACGCGGAAAACATATACTTAAAAGGGCTCTTAAGCCATTTTGTGTCAATGGCCAGAAGAAAATGTGCACAGTATTTATAGCAGAACACTATAGCAGAGGTGAGATAGAGTACTCATTTCAATTCAGAGGTAAGCACAGCCTTTCTGCATTTCACTCTGGAGTCGCCTGCATTTTAAATCAAAAACACATGGTGATATTTTTCTAGTTATAGCTGGCATTAACCCATGTGCTTATGAATTGAAAGGCACAGCTTCTTTTTGTAATTAAAGCAGCATTTGGTGTATTTCTCTGTGGGCAAGCTGCTCCCACAAGGCTTATAACACGATTGCTTGATCGTAGCGCACACACAATCATTACATGACATAGTCGCTGCCGCTAGTCACTATGATCTGGGTACCCAATTGAACTCCAACATTATGTACAAAAAGCAATTAATTGTCTGACAAACAAAAAGTGCAAATCTGAAATAATATTGGTAGTGCTGTAGCAATAATGTAAAATGAAAAGAAACAGTAAGTTCCCACCACTTCAGAATGATGTTGTGGGTTTACGATAATGTAAAGCCTGTCTGCATACATTTGTATGTCTAGTGAATGTGGAGACAATGTCCACCCTGAAACTCCCTTCAGTCAGTTGGTGTCACTCACTGTGCTCATTCAGTGAAAGCCGAAGATGAATTTTACGCCCCATCACTTTCAAACATCACCAGCCGTCACTGAGTGACAGAGAGGGGATTTTAGTTAGGCAATAGGAAATAGTTTACGTGATAAAATGATTTTTAATTTGGGAGACGGTGACACTACACATTTGACAAAAACACGGTCTTCTTAGGTTGCAACACAGTTCACTGAGAAAACTCAACTGAAATACTGATAGCTTTGCATCAGGCTACTGTCCAGAGAAACATGTGATACGTTCTAGTAGTACCAAACAACATTAAAGTTAAGAACACATTACAAGATGCATCCCGAACCAATTTTTTTTAAAAAGCATGATGGTTAAAAAGCATTTAGGGAACCAGGGATACAGATTTTTAAAATTTTAAAGCTTTAAACCAAAAGCACTTAGAAACTGCAATTTGCCAGTTTATGTGAATGTTCCCGTTAGAGCCCCGATCAGGGTGAATTGTCTCTTGGGTTGCTTGTGTTCTGGTTCAGGGAGGACCTGGCCTGGCAGTTCAGGCTGGCCTGTTCCTAAGGGAGCCGGGGCGAGGATGATTTGCCTATGGCTCGGTCCAAACTGAGGTGGCATGGTCGGCTAAAGAATCATGAGTTGGAATGCTACCCAAGCGATTGCCAGTGGTTAAACTTATTGCAAATATTCCTCCAATCACCTTATGTGTGTTTGATGTTCCCAGTAGACCAGGACCTATTTCTGATTTCAGGGTTACCAAGATGGAAGAAGGGATAGGTAAGCCTTGCAGGTTGGACTGATCAATAGTTATACCAAGGAACTTTGTTACTTTTTTGCTTCTCAGTTTCATCCAACAGAAAAACACATGATGAAGTCAGCGAGGGTTTCTTGAAGTAGGATACTTGTCATCTAACTCCTGCTCAAGCCTTCAGTTGTGGCACCAAAAGCTTCAAGTGGGAGAAAGCTGGATTTCATAGCCACCAAGGGTGCTGTGCCTCTCGGATGCATCCCAGGCCTCTAAATAACCTCTTGTCCTGATGATGATCCCCCTACTTTTCATCAGGGATCGAAACATCGTCGACACCCACACCATGACTCCAAAGGTATGATAATTTATGTGGAGCACGAGTTGTCCTTTCGCACTGTGAATGTCTTGAAAATGTATGGCTAATGTCACTTTTAGAAGTGAATTCCTGAGGTCTGGAAATCTGCTGATTTCCATACCCTGCTACGCCACCCACTAGATTGTTAATGTATTGTTCCTTTTACTGTATGTTGAATAATCACAATCCTTTCCATTTGGATACACCAACACAGCGCTAATTTGCAGTTCTGAGCTTATGCTTTTTATGCTCTTTGGTAGGGACCTATGTCTCTAGTAAAAATACGGTATACCCTCGGTCCCTCTTGACACACAGGGTTCCCTTGTTCTTTGTTACTATCCACTACTACAGGCAAAGCAGAGGAAAAGGAAAGAAAAAAGATGGCCAGAGAGTAAGTGTAAAATGGAGTGGGAGCTAAAATGCTGCAGATAGCGCCTAGTGACCTCTCAAACATGAATTAGGTACCACAAACTAAGAAAACCCATGTACTTTGCCTTTAACTTTATATGATGCTTTAACTAGAGTTACTTGGTTGATAAAGTCACCTAACTATTTTATTTTATTTTACATATTGTATTTATATAGCACTGTCACTGCTAAGAGACCATTTCAAAGTGCTTTAAAATTGAAATAGAGACATCCACAGGGCCTGCAAGTGAGACCATCGCGTGTTCAAAGATCAGATTTTATGGCTGAAGGTTTTGCTTCAAGGTCAGCTATTGGAACAAACACATTTTCAAGACTTTCCTTAGTCAATTCAAGGCCAAGAGGACGAGGGGGAGAGTCCCAGAGCGAGGAATCTGAGCCACATTGTGCCCATTTTTCAAACTAATTTTTCATGTGTGATTGGACGGAGAGTCTCATTTGGGTGGTTGGTTAGGCTTCTTGCATGGTGTAATCAGGCTGTAAAGGTAAAAGGGAAGCTTGTGCAAGGCCTCAAATATGAGTTCTTCAATTTCACCAATTGATTGGGAGCCTGTTGAGTGGCATCATTGCAAATGAGATATTGTCTTTGTTATTGAAGCTATCTGGCCAAGATTGAGATGAGTGTCATATTTTGCATTCTTCGCCACTGCTGGAATAAAAGCAATACTGTAAGCCCGGGGTACTAAGGAAAGAATGACACAAAGGTTGTGTAAGGTGACTTGAGATGTATTGTTCTCCTCTGAAATCAGTTCCATGTTGGATCCAAATTGAATCATGGTAGAAGTGCCCCACACTATAAGCAGGATTTCCCTTCTGAAGGAATCAAGGTGTAGCCAGTTATGATTTGCACAGTTATGGATGGTAATTTGACAGTCCATGTCTTGCCAAAATTCAAGGGATTATTCAACGTAAATCTAGAGATCGATGGCCTAATAAAATATTCCATGCTGAAACTGTTAAAGATGTTTGTTAGAGGAACTATATTGGCATTTAACAGAGCCAGGGATAGCACCTGCCCTTGTGAGTCCCAACAGGGGGCGCAAGTCGCAGAGGATAAGTAGTGAGTCATTTCTATTTAGTGGAACCTGTATTGGAGGAAGGAGGTGAACCATTAAAGCACTGGTCCTCTCACACTGCAAGCTGTTAAAACCTAGGGGTGGATCCCACAATGTTGTTGGCTGGCACTCTTACGTGCCCTTGGTGGTAAGTTAGGCAGTCCTTGGTGCAAACATCTTATAGCACAGTTATCAGGAAAGCAGGTTTCTGGCGGTGTTAATATGTGAGAAGAATATGTCTGCTTTTTGTTTAGTTGCATTTTTTTGATGGTGATGTGCTGTGTATTTGACGTGCTGATTTGTAATGCATTATTTTATTGTGGTTGTATTGTGGTCGTTGTGTTGCATTCTTTTTTGACTGTTTTGTTGTACTGTGCCCTGTTATATTTTTGATGTGTTATTTTGTTTTGTGTTATGTCATTGGGCTGTGATGTGCAATTTATTAAGCGGTGTCAACAAATGCGACTACATTTGCAGTTACTTAATAGGTGTCACTAAAGACAACCAAAAGTAGCAGATTTCTTTAAAGTTCCAGTGACAAATTACCATTTACCGTTGCCTAATGGGATAAAATGTAGCTGCTCCAGCCCTTCAACCATTTACGACACCAGTCAGTCCAAAACTGTGAGAGAGACTGTGCCCTTAAATTAAAACTTAAGAGAGCTCGCTTTACGTGAAACGGCCTCTGGTCTAAAACAATCATATCCTTGATGGTGGCTTTCCACAGTTCCCTTCTAGGCATATTTCTGCTTGATATGTTGCTGCTCTCATAAGCCATTTCTTCTGGTCCTTAGATAATCCATGAAGGTTATTGGCCTGATTAACAAAACCGTTTGTGCTCCAAAATTTCATTAGACATGAACAACCGGTCACTGGCAAGTACAAATAGGAAATCCTGAGGCCCAAACCTGCTGGTGTAACTCACAACCATGCAAAATCAGCAGATTTTTCACCGTCACAGCTTTAGAGTTCCTGAAGGGAGTATGGGTTAGTGGATCGGAATAGGTTGGGGACAGGACAGAGAAGACTCATCATTCTGTAACTCTGTGGTACTCATACAACTTTCATCATGTCTTTTATACCCAATTTTCCCACTATATGCTAAAATAAGTGTGCAAATTAGGTTCAATAATTCCCTAATACCCCAATACTTTCAAGTGGTCAAGTGGAAGCCACTCTCCCAGATGTAAAAATATTCTTCATAGAGGCAAAAACGAAAATAAAGGTAATGGTGCATTTGCATATCATTACTATCTCCACTGCTCCACTGCTGCTGCTAAACTGTGGAACTCCCTCCCGGAACATCTCTCAAGTCAGGTGTCCTACTCTCTTTTCCGTAGGGCCTTAAAGACTTGGTTTTTCTCTCAGACCTCGGTATGAGCATGTCTTTCTGTCTGCATCCTTAGGTTCGTTTACAGCGCCTTGACGCCCTTGGGCTTAGTTCGCGCTTTACAAGTTTTATATTCATTCATTCATTCATTCATCTGTACTCTAGTTTATTTTTGACCAGCCCGAAGTCCGCTGCTATACTCTTCCGTCTACACATAGAAATCTATGAATTTCATACCTTTCAATAGAAGGCCTTTGAGATTTTTATGAATCTTAATAAAATAATAACATTGCAAAATTACTTCTGTATACTACGACTACTAAAGTTATCTCCTTCTGAAAGATCCCCAAGAGTTACACCTAACATGGATAACTTGCTTGTCGCAAAAATCTTTGCCATCTTCTTTAGGTGAGATTTATCAAACCTGCGGATACCATCCATCTCCTAACCAGTCCCAGCATACATTTAGGCTAAACAAGAATTACGGTTATGCGTAGGGTATTTGTAGAATGCAATGTACACCAGGGGGTATATTGCAATAAGTGCCCCGGGGGCGTAACTGGCGTTTGTGCCGGCTTTGCGTGCTCCTGGGGTACTTTGGTATTACAGAAGGAGCGCAGACGCTTGTGCGTCCCCTTTAGTAATAGCGATAGCGCTGGTGCACCTAAAGCACCAGTGCTACCATCTGGGGGTGTTCCCTAATTTCCATAGGGGCGTGCCCTATGCAAATGAGGGAATTCCTTTGCCTCTGCGCCCGCGCCATATTACAGATGTGGGCGCAGAGGCAAAGAAGCTCTCAGGGGGTGCACTCACAAAGAAGCACTCACAGTACGCCCCCTGAGAGCAGCCCTCTGTAGGGGAGAAAAGGGGTCCTATGGACTCCCTCCCAGACATCCCCTTTAAAAGTTCAGGCGGGTTGCTGCCTGAACTGTGAAAACACAGAGCGGCTGCAAGCAGCCGCTCAGTTTTTCATATGAATGCGCTGCCCTGGGGGCAGTGCAAGTTCACGGCTTCCCCTGGGGGAGCACATTCACCATAATGGGGCGCATTGTCATTGCTTGCTCCCGGCGCACCTTTTAAAAGGAGCGCCGGGTGCAAACAATCACAATGTGTAATACGGCCCCAGATGTTTCTTTGCGCTAAACTACAACAATATGATCTGTGTACTGCTTACATATTACTGGCTGAGCAAACGCGTATGTTTTAAAATACTTTCTAAAAAGGGACAGAGATGATTGACTTAGGTGGGCAAGCGTAAAAGCATTCTAGGGTTTAGCGGCTGCAATGGAAAAGACTCTGGACCCAAATGTTGTTGTGTGAGTTCTTGGAAACTGGAACTGGAATTTTTGGTCTTATGGCAAATGCTTGTGTGGCTATTCCAGATGACTTTGTTTTTTACAATAAACTCTCCAGTTTGTAGACAATTAGTCTTGTGGAAAATTGCCATTGCCTAAAAAAAATACTGTTGTGAATAGGTAACCAGTGAATTTCCTGGGACATATGCATTAAATATGCTTACAACTAGATATAAGCCAAAATAGTGCAATACAATATTTCAGTTAGGTAGCATGGAAAGATCGAAACAAAGATTATTATAGAGATAGACACATCTACAGTTTAGATAAAGGCTTGTTAAGAAATAAAGGAAACATTACAATAATCAATGCATAAAACAGATTCTTACATGAGTTGGGAGATAGAGGTCATAAACAGTTCCAGAATCAACGTCAATAGCGTGGAATCCCACCGCAGAGCCAACGATGATCTTCAGCCGCTGCCCGTTTTCAACAGTCAGGTCGACGGACAGTGGTTTATGATGAAGGGATGTAAACGACTGCGAAGGGGAAGTTGAAAAAAGTCTAGTTACCACATCTATTTTGAAGTGAATGTAAAGTTGCAATTTTAGGAGCTCTGGTATCAGATGGTCTGCCGTTTTTTGAAGAGTATGCACAAATTGGGGAGGCAATATAGGATTCAGAAGCAACTTGTTATGATTCAGCCATGCTCTAAATCAGAGTTGTCCAGTGTTGATGCACAAGAGTTGGAGCCATGGCTGATTTTTAGAATAACTACTGAGATTTTTTGATTTAGATTCATTATAGGCAAGTTGACCTCACCTGGATATTATGAGAATATGGCATGGCACCAGTACTTGTCTACTTACAGTCTACCAGAGGAGGCTATGTGGCCTGTTAAAGGCCATCTCCATCATTATTGGCCTGAGCCAAAGGGAGTGGCAGTAACAAGGGAATGGGAGTTTAAGAGCCAGTGTTGTACAATGCAGTGGGCTGTTTGGCGGTATGTTTATTACTCTGTGTGCAGCCAGAATGTCCTCGTAAAACATCCCTTGAAAGACCCAGGAATTGAAAGCACCCTACCCCCACTAGTCCACATCACTCCATCCTGCAGCCCATTATGTCAATAAAAAGTAGTTCCTGCTTGGGCCACCTATGCCAGCATGCCTGGGCAAAGCAGCACCCGTTATTCAGCAACAGTGTCAGCCGCAGAAGAAGAGAAGGTAAAGCCCCGGTGACCCACATGCCTGTTCATGCATTCGCCATACGCTTTGCACCTGCAATTACACAAGACAGATGACAAGTCCGGGGCTGGAGAGGCCTCCTCACACTACTCTCACAACTCCCACTCTCACCACACGACAGTGGAAGCATAAGCTGCAATGACCAGGAGGAAGCTGCCCGCTCTCATTTCCCATAACTAAAGCCCTATGCCCCTCTCTCTCCCCTGTAAGGCAGCACATAGGCTGGAGGTCAGAACACTGGCGTGCTGTTATTTTCAATGGAGCTCCAATCATTCTAATGTTCCAGATCCTGCTGCCAACCAATCAGTACACTGAATGCACTCAGCCTAAGAAACAAATGTAAGATGAAGATGGAAATGGAAATGTCCAAAGAACGGTCATCTGTTTCAACATAGATGCAATGCTTCTGGAAGCGCAGAGGTCTAAAATTCAGTTCCCTTGGTCATAAGTAATCTTCCACCTTACTAAATGATCAGTGCATTGTGGGAGCTGGATTAGTAAGTAAAACTAGCTTCTCTGAAGCCAAGTTAACAGCTGGACGAGTCATGCCTTCACCAACAATATTGTTGCAGATTGTTAAACACTGGGGCCGATGCACAATTGCTGAGTACAGGAAATCTACTCTTTTATTGCTCTTACATGCCTTGTGGATGGACTCTGAAACTTACACCTCCCAATTAGTAAAGGTTCATAGGCGGCACAATCGTTTCATTTTGTACTAATTGTATATGGAATTCCTATTTTAGTTGTTTTGCTGCCAATTCACTGAGGCATGTAAGAGTACTACAGGAGTCAACTTTAACTAGCCCAAAATGCCTTTGTAAATAGGCCCAAATCAATATTGTCTCAGCATTCAATTTACTTTAATGAACCTTTCTGGTTTTTGACCCATGGCCACTTCTTCCAGCCAGCTCCCAGTCATAGTGTTCTGTTTGACACTAACTGCATTTTATGTTTTGGACTCAAGAGAGGAAGGTAACTCTACTGAAGAAGCATCACTCAACCACTTTAATGGATGAGTGAGGAAAGTTTAAACCGCCTGTAAAATTTGTTAGTATGCCTAATACATCTAAGACACTTCTTCTAAGACAGACAATTCGGGTGTTCCAGTACTGGGTGCTATTAGTAGACATGTGCACGCAGATATGAAATATATTAATTCCCAAAATAAATCAGAAAGTCAGAAATCTCCTTCTGAGGGCTTGTAGAGAGTTGTAACATTTTGGCGATTAACAATGAACCCAATACTTGCACTGGGAAGCCACTGAAGCAGTGATTAATTCGTAAAACAAATAAGTGCTGGGGCTCTCGTCAGGAGGCAGCTTGAACCAGCCCATTTCTGCAGTTAGTGTCGCCTAAAACAGAACCAACTATTAACCGTGAAAGTGGGGAGAGGATGCAGCGTAATCGTCAGAGCTGCCAACTTTGTAGCTGGGGAACCAGGTTTGAGCCTTGTGTGGGCTCAACATCCTGTGATTCTGGGCAAATCACTTAATCTCCCTGTGCCTACCATAAAAGAATGTGTCCTTAACCGGTGCTCATGAAAAGCGCCGATGTTGATTATTAAGTGCTGTGATGAGCACCGGCTCAAATTAAGCACTGCACTCAAGTCCCAGTCTTGGAAAAATGGAACAGGGATGTATACAAGTGGGCCACTAGTGAACATCACACACTAGTGCGGTAGGAGAAACAAGGGCTTAGGCGATACCCCATCGCAGAATGCTGGAACGAGATTTTAGCAGCCTTAACCCACCGCAGCAGACTCTGTCAGATAGACCATCTGTCACAGACTCAGATGTCGATACCCCGTAGACCCAACTGCAGGAACAAGGAACCACACAACCACCAAGCACTATCAGATAATACTCTACATTGTTTAGTGTAGGTGAGGGCAGTTTAAGTTGACTGTTTATTTAACATGTTGCACTTTATTTGCAAAACTGTTTATGAAACTGCATTAATAGTTGCATATGTGCACTACTGAAAAGATGGTCAGGTAATGATGCAAGGCGGTTGTCACACCAACAGACCCCTCGGCCCCAACAGCGACTCAAAATGAGACCACAGGGGAATGAACCACCTCAATGAATGTACTTTTTGTACGGTAACGTCATGAACGTTCTGCTATTTTGTCATGTTAATGTACACGAACGATGTGTAACTGATATTTCTACCTTGTCAACCATAATAAACCCAAGGCTACTCGTAGAAATCTACTCAAATCAAAATGTCCATGTGTATTACTTGTCCTCAGCTCTCCTCTAAATTGTTAGTAGGTACAACTTGTAAGAGTCAAAGCTACAGAAATGGGCACTAGCACACTCCACTGATTTTTCTTTCGATCTCCACAAGGAAATATATTGTTCACTTAAGCAGAATGTCTTCCCTTACAACCCTTGAGCAAAAATGTAAATATTTATGAAAGCTTAGCACCTATTTTACACCCATCAACATTTTGGTGGAGTATGTTTTCATGTGTCAGTGGAGTAAAACTACATTGGATTCCACCTGCCACTCTAGTACTCTTCTCTTGGAAATGCCCATTTTTCTGACCCTACCACCCAGCACTGGGAAAAGTCAATAGTACTGACAAGATTTTCATGATGCTAAGCTCTATACAGAGGCTCACCTCCCCAAACGTACTGATTCTGTGAATCCGGATCCTTGTGTTTATGCACCCGAGTTAATTTTAAGAGTGCAACAAGTTTAAGGATCAGGCCTTTCTCGGCTAATCCCTGTCTAAGTAATTTTGTACTTTCCTTGAGTGTATTTAGCAACGACTAATCTTTGATGGCTTGGGTCTTAGGTGTTGAGGTGACCGATTTCTTAGCCTAATCGAGTGTGACATGTTAAATGTTCATAAGGCAAGTGATGTAAATTAGCTAACACAGGTGCCTGAATTCTCCAAATGGATGATGCAACGAAATGATATTGGTACTCAATGATCTATCCAGCAGCTAAAAATGTACGCTTATGTGCAGTAACTCTCAATCTATGTGCATACAACACAGTTTATAGCAAACCCATAATTGGCGCCTTACCTTAAAAGCCATGAATTTGTGATAAGGTTTTGGAGCCCACGCGTAGACTTCGACTGAATTCTTCAAAGCAATCACCAGAAATTTTATCCGTTCATATTTAACTGTAGTGAAAAGAGGCATAATTATTAAAGAGTTTTGAGAGAAGTGCTATTTCAGTATTAATTTACAGTATTTCATTGCTCTCACTTTTATGGGCAAGGACATGGTACATTTTCATAGGCTGTAACCAGTTATGGAGCTATTTTGTGTGTTTAGAACGAGACTGCAATTTGATCGCCTTCCTGACTCATTCACTCTTAACTATGCACATCATTTTAGGTAACTTTAAATGCATAGAAATATTGCTACATTTTTATGATTACCCTCTAGATTTCAGCGACGGCCACCATAATGCAAAGCATTCCATAACTCTTAAAAGTTTTTCTTCTTCCCCAACTTGATTCTGAGCTCTCTTGATGTCTGAGGAACCATCACCCTCGTGTATCAACACATTCCCCTTAAACACAGAGTGATGAAAATCCTTGGGTACATCGGAGCCTACCTCACCCCTCATGGATATATATATATATATATAAATTACTACCCCGTTCTCTGATGTGTTAATTAGGGCTCCTTGTTTTCCGTTTTTACTGATTTTTACAGATAAATACAGACATCAAACTATGTATTTTCCTGTTTGTATTGATTTTTTTTAAATACAAGAATATAGGTCATCTTTATGTGATTCTCACTATGGTCAATCAAGACTGAAAGATCAGTAGGTGTGCAGATTGAGAGATAGAGGAAGTGAAAAAAAGAAACAAATATCTCCTAATGAAACTTATACATTGAAATGACTAACGATGGCCTCATTTGTGCATCACACTGGAGATAGGAGTGAGGTCAGATCTACTGAAGTGTACATGGGATCTTCCATTTTAGGTCCATCTATTTAATGTGGCAGGCGTGTTATATGAGAGGTTCTAGTAAATTTGTCACGTCTAAAATCGAATAAAGAGAATTGTCATCAGTACTATCATATTCTCGACTCATAAAGAAAGAAAAGTCCCGTTCTCCCTAGTACACGTATCCCAGGTTGGATAAGCTTCACTATCGCAGTTGAACTTGCTAGCTCATCAAATTACCATTAGGGCAATTTATTGGGGTTCGCTGTCTGTTTGCCTTCATTACCTACTGTGGAAGGGCCAAGTGTGCATGGGACTTTGTGAATACGTACCAATGATGAGCCAAGTATAACAAAGAAATCCAAGAATGCAGTGGCACTCCTGAGAGCCTGGCAGCACATATTGTATTGGAGGTACACAGGACGAGTTGACACTGAAACAGGTACTTGTATTACTCTATTCTATATTGTTCCTCCC
The DNA here is from genome assembly GCA_963921515.1 of Calotriton arnoldi. Classification (NCBI taxonomy): domain Eukaryota; kingdom Metazoa; phylum Chordata; class Amphibia; order Caudata; family Salamandridae; genus Calotriton; species Calotriton arnoldi. The sequence continues at coordinate 2,003,264 of CAWUFW010002886.1, forward strand.
CCTGTAGTACATTGCTCTTCTAGTTCTGGGGGAGCTTGTCTTGCACCATAATTATTTTCTATCCGATATGTAATTGCACTTCTCTTCCTCACCACTCCTTGTGGGAGGTATTTTGTTTGCTATATTAATTGTTGAGAATTCAATGTTTCTCGGTTATAATGTCCTTCTTACAACACTATATCAACGTCTACTTAAGGGAAGACAACATGACGTCCAAACACACATGTAGATGAAATATTTCTTCATCTTTCTGTTGGATGCACTGAGGTTGTTGAGCAAGACAGTATATGCCAAAGTCTGGAGATGGTATTATGTTTGTATTTTTAATGTGACACCACCTGAACTCGTACATTGAGTACATTGAGTTGTATTACTGGTGCTTTCATCACTCTGACAGCATGGGTCATGATGCACTATCGATCTGATGTGTCCTTGATTGATGTTGTAAAATTCATTGTTCTTGGAATGTGCAGTATGATAGCGTCAAACTTCTCATTCCATATCACCAACCTGCCCAAATGGCAGCTGAGTACTGTACAAGATCAAACACAAAGATACAGTCATTCAGTAATTGAAGTGGAAACTGGGTTCTGAGAGTGGAGGTGGACTATCTTTAAAGAGGTCTTAAAGTATTTGCTAAATTGGAGCAGGGTCAGACCAGTCGTGATGGATGCAACAATGTTGTTTGAGGTCCTCGGTGCATAAAAGGAGGACTTGTTCCTTCTTTTCACTTTTTTCGCACTTTTTCAACTTCAGTTTGACAGTGCTTTGGCACTAGGTGTGCTGAGAGCCACCTGAAGTGGTGAGCTTGTCAGTCAGCTAAGCAGGTTTGACGTTCGGTTGTAGAAGATGCAGGTGGATTTGAAGATGGCGCGGGTTGGCAAGGGGAGCCAGTGGAGTTCCACTGGGGGGGAACTGATGTGGTCAGAGTTCTTCAGGCCCTTGATGAAACATGCTACAGTATATAGGATGTCATTAAGGGTGGGTGGGAGTTGTGGTGCAGTGTCTGGAAGGCCATGGAGCAGGAGATTGTTCCATGCAGATATGAGAGTCTGAGGGCTCAAATGGCAGTTCCGAAGTTGCATTCTTAGAGGAATGTTTTCTTTTTCTTCAGCACAGATAGCTGGTACCAGAATATCTTGGTTTCTTCAAAATGTGTTCCTTGAGGATGAGTTCAGTGTCCAGGTGGATTTCGAGAGACTTGGCATTGGGTGAAAGTTGGGGTTCAAATTCGTCTGAGTTCACCAAGCTAGATCTTGGCTAGTTGTTGCTTGCTGCTCTTGCTCAATAGTAGGAATTCTCTCTTGATGGGGGTTGAAGTTCAGAAAGGTGCTGGACATCCAGGTCTGGATGAAATGCAGGCAGTGTTTGAGGCATTAGGTATCTGAAGTGGAGGAGACTTTCAAATAGAGTTGTGTGTTGTCAGCGTATTGTTTAATTTTGATGCTGTTATCAGAGAGTAGAGTTGGAAGGGGCTCAATGTGGAGTCTAAAGATGATGGAGGAGGAGATGGAAATCCCAGAGTATTCTACAGGTGATAGGGATCTTTTGGACTTTGAGGTGCCCATGTGACTTAACTGGTATTGTTTAAAAAGGTACGAGGAGAACCAATGAAGGAGATTACAAGTGAATCTCATTCAAGACTTCACGTGTGGGTGACAGTGAGATGATCGACTGTGTCAAAGGCTGCTGAGAGGCCCAGACTTTGATAGTAAGAGATGTGGTGAAGTCGATTGCTATCTTTTGTTCCATCTATTCTTGTATCATAATTGTCGGAAGCCACTTTGATAGTAAGAGATGTGGTGAAGTCAATTGCTATCTTTTGTTCCATCTATTCTTGTATCATAATTGCCGGAAGCCTTGTCCATACTTTCTTCCTGTGAGTTGACCACTGCTTATCTGTTATGTTTCTTTGTTCATGGTGTTTAGTCACAGGTTTATTTTACTGTGCACTGGTATGTTTGTACTTACCGTTGGAATCGCAGACTCACTCCATGAGCTTGCTCTATGTTTCCTTTTGGCTGAGAATCTCTTCAATAAACATCTTGTCACTATGTACTTTCTTGGTCACTGAACCTATTTGAAGGGTGCTGTATACCCTTTTTCAAAACCCCAGGCCAACTTCACCTTCTCCCTACTCCTATCAATCTGTGACATCCCTTGGCTTGTACATCACTCACCCCTCCTTCACCCTCCTCCCCTTCAGCCTTTCTCACTCTCACAATGCCAAGTACATCTACTGCCCCAGTGCTTTCCATGATAACATCGTTTCTCCTATGTTTATTTTCCAATCAGTGCCCCCTCCCTTTTTGTGTTGACTGCCTCGCTGTCTCCCTCCCTGTTGTACTGCAGCTTCCTCCATCCACTACCCCTGGTATTTGCCTTAAACCCAACCATAATTACTCTTCTACTTCTATATACCATTGCACCCATCCCACCATCACCCATAACTCCTCTGCAATATCTTTCAACATTGATGCTCCCTGGCCCTGTTTCTTATACTGTGTATCTCCCTTTACTGAACAGCACTCCATTGCATTTGTTGCTACATTTGCAATGTACAAATTCAGATACAAACATACATAAATGCATACTGTGGGTGCTGCTTAGCACATCTTACTAATACACAAACCTTATTATTATTTAGTAGGGACTGTTATTGCTATGTTCATCTGCATTCCAACTGCAATATATGGTATACAGTAAAAGGAACAGGTCTTGTCATCTCCCACTATGTCTAGGATAACGCTGTCCAAACACCCACAGAGGCAGTTTTACACTAGCCATCGATTTTTAACACTCGGTTTCAGGCCATATAAGCACTCTTGGCCGCCAATCTCATAAGGGATTGTTAGTCCACTCTCGTTATTATTAAGGGACAGAAGAGTATTAACCACATGCTCAGCACTGAATATACGCCATAACAAGAAAGTTCTGAAAGACATTTATATGAGTTGAAAAAAAGGAAATGACACAGGAGATCTAGTTTGTTGTATTTGACTTTTTACTTGAGAGTGTGAACTTAGAACTTTATCACTCTGTATTACTTGGCTCCCTAAATTCAATCCTGGCAATATTTTGAAGATTTAGAAAAAATAAGTCTTGTCATTTCCCTACTAAGGGGCCGATTCCGATCTCGGTCGGAGGCGCACCCAATACCATTCGGTCGGGAAAAAAGCCATGCGAATGCCTGTTTCCCGACCGATCCGCACATTATTCCGAACGAGCAAGTACGATGCGCACAACAGCATAGAATCCGGCCGAGTCGTACTCACCCAATCCAGGTCCTGTTCTCCGACCGAGGCGAATCCGGAAGCGCCGGAATCGAGTCGCACGGAAGGGAAAATGCAGCCCCGTCCGGCCGGACAAGTACGATGCGCTTTCCGTACCCGCCCGAACCCGTCGCTATGTCCGGCACGTCAAAGCTTCCGGGAGAGGCGCACATAAGCTCCGATTCGCGCCACAACACGATCCACGGCTCACGAGGCGAACACGCCAGCGACGAGGACGAGGCGAAGCAACGAGAAAGACGAACGAGACGAACCAACCATGAACGTTCCGATCCTACCAATATTCTACATTTACTACTGGAACAGGCACGGACGCGTACGGCGCAGAAGGTAAGTCAGACACCAACCACAAAAACATACAACACGTACACGACACATCACACACACACAGAGGGATGCAGAATTTACTTACACCAGCAACAGCAGCACCATAGGGGCGGGATGCCCATCACCAATGCCACATATGCACACAGGGGCCTGGATGCGCACCACCACTACCACCCCTACCCAGGGGGCTGGATGCCTACCACTACTACCACCCTTAGCCAGGGGGCTGGATGCCTACCACTACTACCAACCTTAGCCATGGGGTGCCAGATGCCCACCACTACTACCACCCTTACCCAGGGGGCTGGATGCCTACCACTACTACCACCCTTAGCCAGGGGGCTGGATGCCTACCACTACTACCACCCTTAGCCATGGGGGTGCCAGATGCCTACCACTACTACCACCCTTACCCAGGGGGCTGGATGCCTACCACTACTACCACCCTTAGCCATGGGGGTGCCAGATGCCCACCACTACTACCACCCTTACCCAGGGGGCTGGATGCCTACCACTACTACCACCCTTGCCCAGGGGGGCTGGATGCCTACCACTACTACCACCCTTAGCCATGGGGTTGCCAGATGCCCACCACCACTACCACCCTTACCCAGGGAGGGCTGGATGCCTACCACTACTACCACCCTTAGCCAGGGGGCTGGATGCCTACCACTACTACCACCATTAGCCATGGGGTGCCAGATGCCTACCACTACTACCACCCTTAGCCAGGGGGCTGGATGCCTACCACTACTACCACCCTTAGCCAGGGGGCTGGATGCCTACCACTACTACCACCCTTAGCCATGGGGTGCCAGATGCCCACCACTACTACCACCCTTAGCCAGGGGGATGGATGCCCACCACTACTACCACCCTTAGCCAGGGGGCTGGATGCCTACCACTACTACCACCCTTACCCAGGGGGCTGGATGCCTACCACTACTACCACCCTTAGCCATGGGGTGCCAGGATGCCCACCACTACTACCACCCTTACCCAGGGGGCTGGATGCCTACCACTACTACCACCCTTACCCAGGGGGCTGGATGCCTACCACTACTACCACCCTTAGCCATGGGGTGCCAGGATGCCTACCACTACTACCACCCTTACCCAGGGGGCTGGATGCCTACCACTACTACCACCCTTAGCCAGGGGGCTGGATGCCTACCACTACTACCACCCTTAGCCATGGGGTGCCAGGATGCCCACCACTACTACCACCCTTAGCCAGGGGGGCAGGATGCCTACCACTACTACCACCCTTACCCAGGGGGCTGGATGCCTACCACTACTACCACCCTTAGCCAGGGGGCTGGATGCCCACCACTACTACCACCCTTACCCAGGGGGGCAGGATGCCCACCACTACTACCACCCTTACCCAGGGGGGCAGGATGCCTACCACTACTACCACCCTTAGCCAGGGGGCAGGATGCCTACCACTACTACCACCCTTAGCCATGGGGGGCCAGGATGCCTACCACTACTACCACCCTTAGCCAGGGGGCAGGATGCCTACCACTACTACCACCCTTAGCCAGGGGGCTGGATGCCTACCACTACTACCACCCTTAGCCAGGGGGGCAGGATGCCCACCACTACTGCCACCCTTAGCCAGGGGGGCTGGATGCCTACCACTACTACCACCCTTAGCCAGGGGGCAGGATGCCTACCACTACTACCACCCTTAGCCATGGGGGCAGGATGCCCACCACTACTACCACCCTTAGCCAGGGGGCTGGATGCCTACCACTACTACCACCCTTAGCCAGGGGGCTGGATGCCTACCACTACTACCACCCCCACTCATAGGATGGACAATGCATGACACAACAAGCACACCACAACCTAGGGAATGCAAGATTAAGACATCCCCCCACCACCATGACAAGCGTGTGAGCAGGCTGTGTCAAATGCCTACAACACCGAACATGACTTTGAACATACAATGTGACCCCCTAGCACATGTGCCACACATATATGTGTGTGGCACCCACAATCCAAGCAGCCCATGACCATTGTGGCAATGGGGCCTAAACCCCCATCATCACAGTGACCAAAAGGTAAGTGTGGGGTCCATAGCTGAAGCACATTTTGACCATTGTGGCAATGGGGTCTAAACCCCATCATCACAGTGACCAAAAGGCAAGTGTGGGGTCCATAGCTGAAGCACATTTTGACCATTGTGGCAATGGGGTCTAAACCCCCATCATCACAGTGACCAAAGGCAAGTGTGGGGTCCATAGCTGAAGCACATTTTGACCATTGTGGCAATGGGGTCTACACCCTCATCATCACAGTGACCAAGAGGTAATTGTTGACAAAGAAAGAGCTGCAACTGCCAAACTGCATGGATCATTCCTGGTCACAGAACCAAAAACTCATCTGTGGCAAAGTAGTGTATGTGTCCCATTGCAACATAAATTGGGGAGCCAAATACTGCAGTGCAAATGAAACATTCCTTTGGCCATGTGCAGACAAACAACACCCATGGGGGCTGAGACCGTCAACAGTCATCAATGACACAATGACAGAAGTGACCATCAGAATGCAGAACCACATATTTGCACCAATGGGCACACAAATGCAGATACCCTGTGGAGACAGCAGATGTGAGGTGAACAGATACCATACCATGGCAGCAATGGGACACACAAACCATGATCACTGTGCTGACCGATGACCTAGGAGTCCCAGGGACAGCAGGGAAACACACCAAACAACATACAGCCAATGGCACACCCAAGATATGCCAATGCAGTGGTGCAGATGCACAAACACAAACAGGCAGACCAACACTGTCATCATACACAGCAGGTGAGGGGTGGGGGTGCCAGTGTCCCCAGGCAACAACACAACACATGAGGAGAGCTGAATACCAATCATACAGATGTGCATACACTGCCACACTAAGGTAACTCATGGATCCAAATCCCCTATGTGGGCAAGCAGGCATTGACAGGTGAGAGGGAGCACAAAACACACATGTCACACAGGCACGTAGGAACAACAACTGACACAGCAAGTCACAGACACACCACAGCACCACCCCCAGGGCCCCCACAATGTGGTGACCCTGGGCTGAATAAAAATACCACTGTGATGACAAAGCTAAATGTCGTTCACACTGTGAACCACAGTCAGGTGTCCTGAGCAACAAACTACCATCACACCTACACAAGCACAAATCAATCAGCATGGCCAGTAAGCCAAGGCCAACATGGAGGCAGGGGACCTAGCCGGGCAACAACTCTCATCTGCACACACTCAAGACCACACCCCTCGACCTCCAACAATGTGCAGCAGTGAAGTACACATGCACTGGTGACATTGCACATGCACCCATGACTATTCCAGGGTGGTGGGTGGGAACCAAGGTGTAGAAACACATCACACATGGACACTCAACAAGACTCCTGAATGTCTGACACACTGCACACTACGCTGTACATGGACATGACGGCAATACCACACCGACCAATGGGATCCCAGCCACAGTCACACACCAATGAAGAAGCCAAGGTCACCCACAAAGAACACACATAGACAACAACCAACATTGCAGCCCGGACCCTAAGGAGTGCCAGCAGTCACACACACAACGTGTCACAATCACTGAAAGATAACACAAACTGGAAATCACATGACAGGGGCAAACAACAAGTGCCAAAGGGAAACCTGACTGTGACCCATCTGCGTCTGCACACAAACTCTGCCCTGACAGCAAACACACCTATGGGTGACACCCTGATGACCAGTAATGTGCCATGCACCCACATCACAGAGAACACAGGGAGAAGACTTTGGGGGAACATAGCTCAAGTCAGCAAGCATCACAAACAGGTACAACACTAGGGATCACAGCATGCGCAGATGAATGGAAGTGAACACACAGACATGCACATACAACACACACCTTGGGCGCAGGCAATGTCACACGTGTACACACTGCCATGAGGGGACTCCACTCCTGTGTGAGGAAAGCTGTGCCATATGTTGCCTCAGTAGGGCCCCATCATGTCAGCTGAGCACTTGGTCACACAATCAACAATTAGCACCAAATGAGGGCTCCCATCACATCAGCCTGGTCATGGATGTGCCAACGGAATCATCAGCACAGATCCAACACACTTGTATAGCAATGTTGCACTGACTACACGGATGAGTCCCTCCCCATTGATGCCCAAACCTGCATGTCCACTGGAGATGGCAACACGGTCAGGGAAGTAGACAAATGCAACGATGGCAGGCACAACAGATGTGCAGGGGTGGAAGCCACAGATATGAAATTGCCAATGTAAGTAGGAAACCCATTGCCAAATACTGAACACATGACACCCTCAGATGCTGCTATTGATGACATGGATACACCACATGATAGGACACATTCCCCCTGGACCACATGGGTTCCTGCACAGTAACACTTCATAATCATGAGACCAGATATCACCATCACTGCAGCAAGGGCATGGTTAGCTGCACCAACAACATGTACATCTGAAGCATGAGCACTAGAGAAAGAAAGTTGCTTTATTCAGCATATGTGTTGTTTGATAACGACGTCCAGAAGAAATTAGAGCAAAGGCCAATGGCCAGTCCATTGTCAAAGTTCAAACAGGGTGACACTGGCAGATGTCACCCTACGCATGCCTGCACAATACCAGGGACAATCCACTAGGAGGGGCAACCGGGGGGCAGGCCAGGCACACAGGGACAGGATCAGGGCTCACCAGGGAGTCAGGGAAGGGGTGGTGGGTGCTGGAGAGCCACTGACAACTGCAGTGGAGGTGTCTGACATGGTGTGTGCCGGCACAACTGGGGGGCATGACTCAGATGTCGTGGGTGCCGGCACAACTGCAGTGGACCCTGCAGATGGGGTGGACAGGTCCGCCACTGCAGTGCCCAAGTCAGACAGAGGCGGTAGTGGACTCCACTGCAGTGCCTACCTCCAGGGGAGGAGAATGGGGAACAGGCAAGGTGGGTTGGACAGAGGGGAGGACACCCTCACCACATCAGTGGCACAGACAAGCGCAGCGGGGGTGTGGTGCTGGGAGAGCAAGTGGCAGGGGGAGAAGGCCGGATCCTCTTGGGGATGGTATATCTGTGGGTGGGGGAACCTGGGGCAGGGTGTGGTGGGGGCACCTGTGCAGTGGGGGCCTGAGGGATGGAGGACAGGAGACCTTGTGCCTGAGCTGCAGGGCGGTGGCGGGGTCTTGCTCTTACCACTCCGGGGGGACTTGCGGGTGGGGGCCTCAGTCCGTCTGCGCCTGGGGGAGGGGGTGTCCGGGCGAGGGGCACTCTGCTCCGTGTGGGTGGGCTTCCTCTTCCCCCGGGATGCTGGAGCAGCTTCATCGGTGGGGAA